>JAPMOQ010049656.1:4385373-4495530 GCA_026543055.1 Argiope trifasciata | reverse complement strand
AAAGATTGAAGTGTGTTGAAGTTCAATATTTTTGACAAATTTATTTACAAAAACCAAACATATATACATACATAAGAAACATATTATAAACCTATAACAGCATAAACATAAAACTTTATTAGTTCGCCATATTGGCTATAGATGGCAGCACGTTACCGCTTGAAAATTTAAGTAGCCATTATGGCAAACTAATAAAGTTTGAAAATATCCTATCTGTAACTCCGAACTGCTCGACCGTAGCGCTTCAAAACCGGCGCCAATCGATTCCTCGTGGCCAAAACCCCCAGACCCCCAAGTTTACCGGAGTTTATTAATTCTGGGGCGATTTTCGACTTGGCAACCATTCCTCGTATTATAGTATTAGATATATGCCATGCCACAAACAGATCATTCGTATTTAGTTACTAAAATAATTACTGGATTACAAAGGATGTTATTATGAAATGCACCATCGGAATACTACTCTTTGTGACATACAATCAATTCCATGTCATATACATTTGACTATAATGTTGTTTCCATTATTAATTTCAGTTGCTTTATACCTTCTTCAGTGACGGCTCGTTATCTCAGAAGTACTACAAAAATATTTATTCAGAAATTTTGTATTTAAAAAATCCTAAATAGCCTAAATTTTCAAATCTCGAAACCAGCTGTGCAATTTATTGTTACCAAGTATCGCTATGTTCATTACATACCATAAAAGTTTTTTTTTTTATTTTCGTGCAGTTTTTTCCTATGAAGATCACATAAATCGTTCGTACCATCAGTAGTTTATGCATCAGCACCATCATAAAAATAAACAAAAGAAACAAAGTAATGCCCTTTTTACATTTAACCCACCTAGCACATTTTCAGCAGAAACTTGACTGTGAAATTAGTTGATTTTCCTGCTTGAAGGCTTTTGAACAATGGAATGGCCTTTATTTTCTAAATTCAATTTTTCCGTCATCTTAATCTGAGAAATACAATTTTTTTTAAAGAACTGCAACGTTTTTTAATTCGTGCACGTAATAAATAATAACAATTAATCATTACAAAATTTTTTTATCTGAATATCGATTTAAAAATTATCTACGTGCTTATTTTTTTAAGTATTAGCTCTAATAAAATGAAGAGAACCTTGAATAGAAAACTGAAAAAAGATCAGCTGCCCGCGCTTGAAACTGGATCTGTTTGAATTGCAACTTAGTTGCCTATAAATTTAAAAGGTCTGATCCATCAGTTGTGTATTGAATGGATTTCCAAGAATTTTCAGATGGATAATCCCAACCTACACTTTTCTAGCTTATTCATTCATTTTCTATTTTATCGTTGTGTTTTTATTAATTTTCATCATCTTCGTTTATCATCAGACTCTCAAAGTAATAAAATAAGGACAGAGCATTGAACTCTGACAGTGGAAAAGTTAATAAATTAGATAAAAAACGGAAATGTAAATTAAAGAATTATTTCGGGTGCCTGCTGCAGTTTCAATGGATGAGCTCCATTGGCTTTCTACTGAAAAATTTTAGATTGCTGTTCTCTGCACCTGTTCAGAAGAAGCCACTGTACGTCGTTACTTATTTTTCACTTCGACTTGATTCAAAAGCACCATGCCATTAACCATTTCATATCCGAATTTTCCTGGTATTTATTATAATTATTATTTAGCAATCTTACAGACCCAGCCTACCATGTTAAATATAAATAAGAAATAAAGAATTCAGTTAAATATAAGGCAATAAAGAATTCAATTAAAAAATATTCACACTATTTTCCATTAAGATCACATGTTACTTTTTTTAAAGAATTAATTTTTAAAAATTAATCTTTCAAAACAATTATAATTAGATATGTTTAATCTTTTTTTACATTGTTTTTAAAATTAAATATGTCAGCATACAAAATAGCAGAGTCAGTCCAGGAATGTGAAGACAAAATAGTCAAGAATCAAACTATATTTCTGTTATTTAATAGCAGAGTGACCTTAATTGTTTGAGGTGGAAATGTTTATAAAATTTAATGAGAAATAAAAATCTTAGTTTAAAACTTTGAAATATAAAACCATCTTTTTAAGTTAATAAAAGATGGAGGTGCTGAATTCTGACATAAATTATAAGCATTCGGCTTCATCGCTACTTAAATGCAAAAACATCGGTCACCGGCAAAAACACATGTTAAAAGATGAAAGCAGAATTCCAAAAGAGTGCAAGGTAAAAGAATTCTAACAATCAATTATAATGAAATCCGAATAAAACCAAATCCTATTAATAAAACAACTGCACGTAGCTGATTCAAAGTTTTAAAAAATTAATTAGAAATAAAATGCCATTTCTAGTTTAGTTCTTTCGTTGTCGGTTCCATAGCTTTTCAGATAATTTTATGAAGTTATCTGATGTTAATAGTCACAATCTTTTTTTTTTTTTTGTAAGTTTTTGAATTAAATGGATCTTTGGTTTCTTGTTACCTCTTTAAGTTGAAATTTTTTGGTGAGCGAACATCTGAAAACAAAATTATCAGCCTCAACGACTGACCCACAATGGCCCAATGGAATATTTAATTTTGTTGTTCTATTTATACAATAGGCAAATAGCCCATGTCAAAAAAAATTTAATATTTATTATACATTTTTAAACACTTTGTTTACACTGTTAATGAAGCTCCTTACCCTCTTCCCAGGTTTTGAAGTATATTTACTCCAATCTTCATGTCAACCCTATTATTACATAGGTTTTCTTTATCCAGATAATCCTTAGTACTATATTTAAAACCCTTATAAGTAGGGTATAGCTTTACACCAACAAACTCGGTAAATCGGACTCTACCTCCTTCAAATTAGAGTAATTGTCTATCAAAAATATGTTTAAAAATTGTCCAATCAACATATAAACTCCTAGGCCTGACTTCCCTATTTTTAGCCTGAGTTGGGAAATCGATTTTGACAAAAGTTTAATTATTTAGACTACTCAAAAAAGTTTTTCTTCAATAAATCTTCTAGTAACTCATCGGCCTCTATTTTCTTATCTATATTATATTATACAGTACTATTAATTGAGGCTTGAGTAAAAGTGAGAGTGAGAGTGACAGAGTGAGACTTTAAAGAGTGACATTAATTTTTCAGCCTGCTTTGTCGCTGATCCTTTTTGATGTGGATGGATGAAGGAAAGTCTTTTGTGCAAACTGCATTTCAAAGCATATAACTTCTGAAATTTAATTGCGGTTATTTAAACAACATCTTTACTTTCCTTAAATACTTAAATAAATTGAGTTTTTACTTGTTTCGAAGATAATTTTTATACTATTATATCCGCTGAAATGAATTTTAAATATTCTAGAGGAGAATACTCATTCAGAAATGGATAATCGGAATACCGAATAGTAACTTGTCAAAAATAGTTGACGTCATGTCCATATAAAGTTTCTTAAATGAAAAGAAAAACGTAACAGTATTTAAATAGTTGTTGAAAACACATAGAAAAAATTTAAAGAAAGTATAAATTAGTAAACCAGACAGAATTTTAAAAGAATTCGTAAAAAATTCTATGCTTAATGACAGATTTGTTTCAGTAAAACCAATGCCACATATAAAAGAGGCTAACCATAGGCTCCAAAACTACTGGCACTAAATTCGAAATGTGGTTCAAGTTTTTCTTAAGTCTGTTGATATAAATCAAACTTTCTTTATTTATTACAATATGATGTCTAAAAAGTAAGAATGCGTTCTCAAATGTCTAATTCCTCATCTAAACATAGTTCAAAATTTCTTGAGCCTTCTCTGATAGCCTTTACGTTCCCAAATAGGACGTTAATTTAGCTAGCAGAAATCATAATATCATATTTCAGAGAATATTTATATAACTAAATCTTTAAACATAGTGTAATCATACTTTTGGTTTTTAAGGAGATTGCGAATGATGACGAATTATCGTTACACATACCTGAAAAAATATTATTTCAGAATCATTTTCATTTCCCTCATGGAAGTAATTGTAAAGATTATATAACTGTTATATTTTTTGACAAATTTCAAACCATATACACAATATGTGAAAGTAGTTCAAAACGAATTTATTCTTATTTGAATTAATTATGTAAAAATTAAATTAAAACTGCATTTCAGACTTTATGTGTTAAAATAGTTAGATTCTTCGTGTAAGTAAAGAGGGAATTTCAGCAGTCAAAAATTTCGGCTTCGAGGTTTTGATAAGTCCTCATGTCTTTGATGCATTGAGTTCAAAAAAAAAATATTTTTGGAAAATACATGTGCTGCTTGCGTATGGATGGAAACAAAAACTCAGAAACGGAACTAATTAAATAAACGAAATTTAGTACCTGGTATTTGAACAAAAATTATAGACATGTATCAAAATTTGAATAAAATTCGTCAAAGAAAAAACTGTCGACTAACTACCACTGAATGTATAAATATCACAAACCAAAATGCAACTAAGTAGATGAAGGAAATTTGCCATGTAATCTTACTGTGACTGTGCACTCTGCAGAAGCAGTGTGACTCTGTATGATATAAGTATGTAAGCATGTTCCACATCTCCTTTTAAAGGACTGGGCCGATCTGAACTATTTTTTGCATATTTATTATAAAATATTATCTACTTTCCGAAATGCAAGCTTTAATTAATCATTCAGTTAGTTAGAAATGATAAAAATGTTTGCCTTTTTTATACCTGGATTACTCTATTATTATTCTTTAAAATTTATGTGTTTTAATACGTCTTTTTAATAGTGCATTTAATGGACTTTAAAGTAGTGATTAAAGTATGCTTAAAAGCAAATTTATATAAAAGGAAAGCAGAATATTTCATTTGCTCCAATATTTTTTTACAAAATTTATCGCATTAATATAAAAAATATTAACACCTAACTTATGGAGAAAATTATCTATAGAAGTTTTTTTAATTGTCTGATTCCATTAATATTTTAATATTAAAGAATGCTTTAGATTATTAAAGAATTTTTACATATTTTAAAGTAATATTTACATTAAAAATACTGAAAGGATTTTAATCCTGGGCAATCCAGGTATATCAGTCAATCTTTAAGTAAAAATTACAAGTCTAAGTTAAATTTTAAATAAATATATGAAAGAATGAAGTACTATTCTAAGATTCGTTCCCCATACCTCTCTATGACTAGATAATATACATAAAACACTCCATACCTCTCTATGACACAATGCTAAACATAAAACATGCAGTATTGTGAAAGAATGTGAGAAGTTTGAGGGAAGAGCAGTCTCGATCCATTGCCTATTTAGTTTGTATTGTCTGAAGATTAACTGTTAAAATTATTTTACTTGTTTTAAAGCTGATTAAATGTAACAAATTTTTAAACCAAATACGCCATGCTAGTGGAATAAATTTGTTTATTCGTCACTTGAATATGAGGCGTCAACTTCATATAAGAATGTTCTCATTCAAATATTTTAAGCAATTTTTCAGCTGAGTTATTCTTTCTCTTTTTTTAGACATTAACAGATTAAAATCAACATTAATAAAGATAGTAAAAATACTTTTTAAAACGTGAAATCAGGGTATCGGAATTTGAGTTTAAATTTTTAAGTTTGGTCTACTAAGCAGACATAAAAATAATTGTTAATTGTAAGAAAGCATTACATTTAGTTGGGAGGCAAAAATTTGACACCATTTAAACACTGATCTTTCCATTACTTCCTAGTCAAGTAAATTACTGATTTCGAGTGAATAATGATAATGGAATTCTTGCCAAGGTTCTGAGTCATATTAAGCATGTAAATTATACGTAAACTTGTATTTTTTTGCGTCATACATTTATAAATTTGCCTACATTATGTAAATATTTATAAACCTTTATTTTTAAATATTTCTGTTTATGCTTTACTTGGCACCATTTGATTATTTTTCTGTGTTTTTGTCATTTTTGTGCTGCATTGTAAATCTCAACAGGTTAAATCATTGCAGCATAAAATTTTAATATAGATTTTACGATAAAAAAAACACTAGAAATAACGAAATAAGGATGAAAACCTTTAGAGGAAGATTATCAATAAAATAAAATAAAATAAATTTTCAAAACTCTTTAAAACAGTTATTTCTATGGAGAAAAAGAAACAGATTAAAAATACAATTATATCACCATAAATAATAAATTTTTTTCAAACACTCCCCCTTTTTGAAAAAGTATTACAATTTCTTATCAAAAAGAAGTGAAAATTATGGAAAATTTATGATTAATCCCTAACACTTGGACTTTTATGCAATCAAAATACATAACATGATAAACAGTGAATAAAATATAAAAAAACAACAAGAGAAAAACTTTTCTAAACAATTAAATAAATTTTTTCTGAAAGAAGCGTCACCCCTCCCTCCCCCCACCTGAAACATTGATTATAATTTCAGAATCCATGTAATTTTTCCAGATATCATCTCCCCCAAATCTACAATTTCTTCTTGAAGTATAATCATCATTTTCAAGTTTTAGTAATTAGTAATTATCTTAGTCTTTTATAATATGGAAAATAAATTTGGCAAAAAATGATTAATATCAAAATAATTTCTTAAAAAATAGCTTTCTTGATAGTTAAATAATAGTTTCCAGAGTAAATAATTGTATAAACTTTATTTTTAAATTATACAAAAAAAATATTGCATATATGTCATGTTTATACGCTGTAGTGTTTAAATTTCACACAAAAATAATGTGTATTTATAATTTAAGAGCATGTATTTCCGCTTTTTGGATTGACATTAATATAAAGTACACTATTAAAATAGTAAATCGCTCAAAAGTAATAGCATAAAATCACAATTTGATTATATTTTTATAAATAAAGTAATAGCTATAATATCTATAAATCATAATAGCTATAATATCAATATTTTATTGATCACTTTTGGAAAATAATACATTTTAATTCCAATATCATCATCAAAACAACAGATACCAGATGAAGATTTTTTACTTTGCAAATATGATGTCTAAAGCGATTAATAAGAAATTAATGCTTACATCTTCTAAAACTAGTCATCTGATTTTCATTTTAATTAAAAATTGTGGATCTTTTTTGTGGTCATTTTTGTTTAATTCACTTGATATAATAACTTAAAGCATCTCATAATTATGATTTAAGTCATTTTTTCTCAATATATAAATTTTTGACAGAATTAGCAGTAAATAAACTATGAATAAAAAACTTCTGACCAAATCAAATAAATAAAAGTTAACGGTTACTCACCGGTCAATCTGAAGACCGCGAACATCAATAACAGAATCACAGTAAGTAACAGATGATACAATCGATACCATGTATGCAATTTGTATACCATTGTTTACTTAAAAAACTCGCATTTTTCTTAATTTGTATCTCAGCCTTTTCTTCTGACTATCTGCAAGATACTTGTTATGAGTATTGCTTTGACCGTAGGCCAGTTCACACTGGCGATACGGAGTAATTGGGAACTCAGTAACTTCCGTTTATTTATCGTTGCTTCCGGGAAACCCATGCGTGTGGTTATGACGATAGATGTTATTTTTCCGCTCCGTTTGTACTGGACTGAACTCGAAAATTGATGACAACGGATTTGTATTCAACGAGGGAGAATTCATCAAGGGAGTCGTAAAACCCACGATTTAATGTAGCGGAATATTATTTAAGTGAATTTATGCAGATCATCAATTACTTCATTTGATGGATTATTACAATAAAAATGTAATTCCAAAAATCTGATTGTGTGTATGTGCGTGTATATGTGTTTGTGCGTGTGAGTGTGCGTGCGTGTGATGATTCAATAATACACTAAAATTTTATAAAATCAATGACTATCCTTTAAGTCTGGTATAGTTAACTATCTCTTATAACGTTAAAGTTTTTCATCATACATAATCAGATATTTTTCCTACATAAAACACAGAAAAAATATTTCAAAAAATAAATAAGAAGCTTAAATATTTTTAATGATTAACATTTTTGATTAATTGATTCATTTTGTTTGTAACGAAACTGAAATTGTTTAACTACAGTTTCTTTTGATAAATTAATTTTGATTTTTTTAAGCTAAGCCAAAAGTTAACAAGCGACGCAGTAAGTCATATTTGATTCACTACGTTTTTAACCTTTCTTTTTTAACTTTTATCTTGTCACAATTATTATCTTGAGCAATATTCCTTAATTTTTTCAGCTAATATTTCATACGTTTTCAATTACTTTATATACTACAAATCAGCATACTTGTAAAAAATCGCACACTAAAGCTTTTCTTAAAACGAGTAATACACTGCTAGGGGCAGCCCGAATAAAAATAAGACCTGGGGCAGATTTGAACTGCATTGCCTCGAAACAAATTCCATACAAAAAAAGAATAAATTATTGCTTTTTATTATTTATTGCCTATCTGAATAGTGTAGTAATAACTTAAAAAGTAAATGAAAACGATAAATAATTAAAGTATTTTTATAAAATTAACATTTAATCACACAAATAATTATTAATAAATGAAATTGCTGAAGTAATTTCTTTAAAAGCTGATAAAATACAATTTAGTATAAGAATTAATTGGATAAGATTAATCTTAAATGAAACACTAAGAATAAGATAATATGATTTTTGTTTCATTTTCTCACATGTTTTATCGTAAATTTGTTGATAATACCATAATTTTGCTTGTTAACTAATTCTGATCTGATAGATAAAATGTCTTATGAAAGTAAATATGTTTGATTAATACTAGATATACAAGTATTATTATTATTATTATTATTATGAATCCTAAAAATAGCTTTTCTGCAGATGCAGCTGCAATTGGCAATACCAATATCGTTTTTAGAATAATAACAAAATATCGAAATAAGTTGATTTATTTTTTATAATATTGTTATATTGTTAGCATGCAAAGCAAAACTCGAAGAGAAATTTTGATTTCATAATATGAATAAATACAAGTAAAAATATCTTGCAAAATCTATTTAAATCCTTACAATATTTGAGAAGGTGGTCTTCAGTTAGACTTTCGTTTAAATATAGTGCTTATACTCTGCATTACCTATCTGCAACCATATTGAGATTCAAATTCCCCATGTTTCCTCGGATTGATAGAAGTAAAATGTTCACAAATCATGTTATATGTATGTATATTATATATATGTATCTCAATAATATGTATTTAATCATATTTTTTAATACATGCATTTTTTTTTATAAACCAATCTATAATGTGCAGAATTAAGAAAACGCTGTGTCTTCCATGTGTCCTCGCACCATCCGCAATTATCATGAACAGGCCATGCAAACAACTATCGCATTTTCATGTTAATTCGTATATGCTAATATGAATTTATACTCTCGCTGCATACATCTTTCATGTAAGAAAACCATAAAAAAATGAACTGGCACTCATTTGCATAAATCGTATCTTTATCTTACTATATACTTCTCCAAATTTTTTTAATATGTCTCTTTAATTTTTATCAGTTTTTCTGACATTTAGCTATCCTTATAGAATTATTCTTTAAAAAGCATAACAAACATGTTTCTATAAAAATGAAGTCTTTCTTTATCACCTCCAAACTATATTTCTTCTGCAAAGTAACTGTAACAATCTTCAGATGTTTTATATGATTTAAATCGTATCACCTTTCCGGTTACACTTGTACACTCTCCAGCTCTTTTGATTTTGTAGTTATCGTGTTAACTTATATTCGAACAGCCGGAACTTCCTCTCCCCTGATTTTTCTCAAAATTTGATAGAAATCTGCAATCTTGGTATAAAGACAATCAACTAAATTTCATTCTCCCATATCAAAGCGTGTTTTTTTTTTAATTATCTTTGTCACATACAAACAGACGGATGTTTTCCAAAAAAGTGTTTTTCGTACTCAAAGAAATTTAAAGCGTGAAGATTCTACTAAATGTCGAGTTCAAAATTTTTACTTTTCAATTACTGTACTTTCTCTATATACCTATATGAGTTTCTCTATTTCGCATACGCGAAAGTAAAAAAATATCTAAGAAAAGAGTTTCAGAAAATTTTAGGCATAGAAAGTTTTAGACTCAAAGAAATCATAAACGAAATCTTTTAAAATGAATATAGCTTTTCAAGATTTTTGGACATTAGATAGCGTTTCTGAGAATGTAAAGATGACTGTCACAATTCTATAAATAGAAGGAATGAGGACCTCTGTAATTAAAAAAATCCAATAACCCTGTTCAGTCAATCAGCTGAAGCAATAGAAAATAATTATTGATTTATTATATACGTGCAATAATAAATCAATAATTATTTTCCATTGCTTCAGCAATTATTTTATTTTGTGGTGAGATTTTTAAAATAATGTACAAATTTATTCATAATATCAATGCGGTATAATTTATTTGTAATCTTCTTTTCATCAAAAAAAAAAATTCTACTGTCTCTATATCAAAATTATTGATAAGCATATATACAATAATTATTTGATAAACAATCCAAATAACTACTTATTATAATTTTTTTTATTAATTATATAAGACATCTACCTGTAAAATGTAAAATTGATTATTATTGAATTGATTAAAAGTTAAATTTGTGAAATGTTATTTGCCCCCCCCACGTCGGAAAATTGCTGCCACCTCTCTGTCTCTTCAAATATTTTATCATCATGGGTTATTTTAACGTTCATCATCAAACTCTTGAAAGCCTGAGGACACGATGTAAACATGATCTTTGATTGTATTTCGACCAATAATAAGGGCATCTTAAGTCCCTCTGAACCAAAATGCTTCGAACAGGGATGTAATTCATCTTTGATGGTAATCTGTTCTCCAGATCTATTTCATGAATAAATAATGATAAGATTCGTCTGACAGTAATAATTGTATAGTTAATGTACCATTCAGTCAATTGGAAACGAAGCCTTCTATTCGTTTCTGAATTCATTGGTGCAAGTTTGAAAATCCTTTTAATTCTACATTGTATATAGAACACCCAAATCTTTGGATATGCAGTTAGGAGAGAATTAACAACAATATAACATAAAATACGTCGTCCAAAATATTTTCGCTCATCAAAATATTCCTATATTTTAGGACAAAAGAGGAAGTGTTTTCGTCTAATAGAGTTATCAAAATCAAACTAACTTAAAATAAAGCCTAACATACGGCACCTTAACTACAAGAAATAATCATGCATTTTTAAAGGTTATACTGGGACAGACATTGTAACAAATCTTGATCTTCAAAAAACCAGTATTAGAATAATCCGATCACTTCATATTAAAGACGGCCCTTTCTCTGAAGGTATACTTATGAACTTTTCGGGAAAAGATGAACAAATAGTCATTGGAATCTCTATCAGAGGACCTTTACATACTCTTCCCAGGGAAAATAATTTGATCTACAGAGTCAGCCAAAGTAACCTATCGAATGTTTTGAAGTTTTTTATAAACTAACCATAGAAAACTCTTCAATATAAAAAATCTGGTTTTCTACCAACATCCCCCCCTTCCTTGAAATATTAAACGATTATGCCAATTTTTAAAGTCGTGATAGAAAGCCTCGGAACTAAAATTCTTCATATCTACATGTCTTACTTCAAAACGATAGAAATTATAATTATTTTGCCAATTAATCCCTATTAGCACGAGATACTCAATTACATAGTTACAATATCATTGTGATATTGTCCGGCATTCAGAATAGCTCTCAACAACGTAAAAATATCGTGCAATACCTTATGACAACAGGAATTTAAAGTGGAACATTTTTCACCCTCATTACTTTCTTTCATTCCATTTAAAAGCTGTGAAAGTCTACAAACACACTGACGGAAAAAAATCGCATCACTAGGAAGGAGCTGTGCTAGATAAACGAAATTTGGTAGGCGTGTTTATACATCTGAAAGATGACGTCGATTAAAATTTCGAGCTACGCGCGTAAGTGTGGCGCTAGTAGCGACTCTATGAACATGCAAATGGGGTTTGCTTTAAATAAGTGCTGTAAAGTTCGTGATCGTTACTTACAGTTGAGATTTCACGTAGATGGTTACTGTTAGTCAAGGATGCCTCTGAGAAGACGAAGAAGCCATCATCAACAGCTCACTGAGTTTGAACGAGGTCGTGTTGTAGGGCTACGAGAAGGTGGATTCTCTTTCCGCGATATTGCTGAAAGACTTGGCAGGAATGTATCCACTGTGCATGAGTATTTGCGGCAGTGGTCAAGGGAAGGTACTGCCTCAAGAAGACCTGGTTCTGGGTGGCCACGTGGTACTACTGAGAGGGAAGACCGTCGTATTCGGCGAATAGCTGTGGCTAATCGTACTGGGTCTGCAGCTGAAATTCGAGCTGAAGTTGGAACCACAGTGACACAACGAACTGTTACAAATCGGTTACTTCAAGGACAGCTCCGAGCCAGAGGTCCTGTACAGTGCATTCCACTGACTTCAAACCACTGCCGTTTGCGACGTGAGTGGTGTCAAGCTAGAGCTCATCGGAGGACGGAGTGGAGATCTGTTGCGTTTTCTGATGAAAGCCGGTTCTGCTTTGGTCGCAGTGATAGCCGTTTGTTGGTTAGAAGGAGGCAAGGTGAACGCCTGCTAGTGACCTGTCTGCGGCCTAGACACACAGGGCCTACTCCTGGAGTTATGGTTTGGGGAGCAATTTCGTATGACAGCAGGAGCACTCTCGTGGTTATCCCACGCACCCTGACTGCAAATTTGTACGTCAATCTAGTGATACAACCTGTTGTACTGCCATTCATGAACAGCATTCAAGGGGGTGTTTTCCAACAGGATAACGCTCGCCCTCATACCGCTGTTGTAACCCAACATGCTCTAAAGAGTGTCGACATGTTGCCTTGGCCTGCTACATCACCAGATCTTTCTCCAATCGAGCACGTATGGGACATCATTGGACGACAACTCCAGCGTCATCCTCAACCAGTATTATCCGTCCCTGCATTGACTACCCAAGTGCAACAGGCATGGAACTCCATCCCACAAACTGATATCCGACACCTGTACGACACAATGCATGCACGTTTGCATTCAAAATTCTGGCGGTTACACCTGTTACTAATGTACCAACATTTCACATTTGAAATGGCTCTTCTCGCCAATGGCTCTACCTGTGATCTTGAAACTTTAATCAATTAAATATGTTACCTAGACAAATATATTCCTAAAATTTCATTACTGTACAATAATTTTTTCTTGGTGTTGGGATTTTTTTTCCATCAGTGTAAGTTTCTTCCATATGATCCTGTTAGCATTCAGCATCGATTGACATATCCTAAGTATATGACCCAGTATGGTAAGATGAAGTGTTCTGCAAAGCTTTACAGATACAATCACACAGCCTACTGAATCTATGAATTTTTGATGAACCTCATTTTACATCTCAGATGAAATGTCAGTAGCGTTGTACTGGGATATTGCATCTCCATGTTACTTATTACTATTTATCTTAATGGTCTATTTGAAATTATCCCTCCGAGTGTAATATGTCTTGTTTAAGCGGATGTTATTTTCCTCATTTGCTCCTATCTCAATCTTAAAAATGTACAAAATAAATTATAAATTACTTTACTGAAAGTTAAGAATTGATGTCAGACTTGGAAACTATAACTGGATGCAGCGAAATCTACTGTGGTGGAATTATACAATAAAAGGATGACCCTTAATCTTTCTATTAAGACAATTTTACTATTCTCTCCTGGTCGAATAACATAAAAATTTAATATTTTTTTTCAACAAACCTATTTTATAATTTTCATTTCCCATACTTAACGAAGAAAGCCCAGAAAAGACTTGGATAATTACGAGTGCTAGATGTTTAGGATTACTTCGTTGATGGCAGAGATTTTGCAAGAAGAATTAAGTTCTTATCGCTTGTGGTGCCGAAATTCTGATCGCTGAAGTATTATTTTTTGTATCACGTGCATCAGCGGAAATGCAAGATTTATTATTGTGATTTTAAAAAGATTATCCGCGCTGACTCACTGTATTTACGTACTTTTTATGATGTATCTAAATATTTTTTACTTATATGTTTTTTCGAGTTGGCAACCGGAAATTGCTTTTAAAATTAGTGTTTACTTTGGTTTCTGTTAATAAAGTTGTGTTTCGTAGAGTCGATGTTATTCCAAATGATTTAACGTGTTAATTCTCTAATATGCATTGCATAACATCAAAATTTCTCTACTCGCTGTTACTTTACCAGCACAGAAAACATGACCCGTCTTCTGCTATTTTTATATTATTCGAGGATTTTAACAATAAAAAAAGAATTTATTTTCCCTTATTAATATAGACCCGTCGAAAGGTGAAGAAGACGTTTCATTTGCAGCTCTGAATATAACATCCAACCGAGAAGAGCCGTACTCTTAAACTTCACTTAAAAAACTTAGTGTTTACAGCTGAATAATTTGTAAATTTAATTGCGATTGAATGCTTCATTCTAGATGAAGATGAGACATATTTTATATTCCGACTGCTTATCAGTAGCTTAAAGACATTCGAATCTTTTCATTGAAAATCATCAACGGTAATAATGTAAATAGGATTCGCCCTCATCCAAGCCCATTCTGTATGCAAAGCTATAGAACTGATCTGAACATCATCTCACGAAAAAATTACTATTAAAAAACATGCAGACGAAACTTCAAAAGCTGCGGGGACCTCATATTTATCCCACAGCACAGTATCTCTGCAGATGATCTCTGAAATTTTTTTCCCGAGACAGATTCAGGCATTCAGTGAGAATGCTCAAAATATTTTCGGTATTCATTCCCTCACCTATACCCCCCCACCTAAAAAGTAAATTCACTGTTACTCCGGAGAAAAGAAATTCTCCCGAAAGTTTACAAACCCGATCATTACCCACAAAGGAAAACTTTTTCAAAGGTTGCAATTTATCACCGTGCGGAGTAGTGCATGCTAACAATCACCTTCTGATAACTTCCAAAGTATTTGATTTGCGTGGGAACAAACTCCAAATATATTGGGTGTTGATGCCCTTTGATATAAATGGATTTATTTAACACGATACAAAATTTTATTTTTTCGTCTGCTCAGCTGTCCTTAATTTTAAGGAAAGGCACCAATTTATTTTAAACTGAAAATTTAAACCAAAGGATCACTGGTAAAGCCTGTATTTTCATGTAGCATGAAGTAGGAAAAGAAAACATTCGCTCAGCGGTGTAAATAAAATTGACCGTCAGAAAAATCCTTTTCACATTAATATGCTGGCTTAAAAAAATAAATTGCAACGCACTGAAATGATGGTATGTTTATAATCTCAGCACTGTGTTTTTATTTATTATTATTTAATTTTTTAAGAGACCTTGTTCTATGTAAGCTTGTATTAATAAGTATTGTGCGGCGGATCATTCTACATTGTAATTACGAATTTATTTAAAATAATAGATTGATGAAAACCGTTATGTTGAATAATACTGTTGATAATATCATTTTGTAATATTAACAGCAATACTTTTGATATTTTTATAAATCGATAATTGATGTTTTTAATATTAATTAGATGTGAAAGTTATGTTTGCTTAAAAAGAAAGTTTGCTCCCGAGACAGATTCAGGCATTCAGTGAGGGTGCTCAAAATATTTTCAATATTCATTCCCTCACCTATACCAATATGAATTTAAAAATACGGACGAAATTTTTTTTAGGACAGTAGCTGAGTATATATAAAACACAAAAAAAAATATTTCGTTCTTCAAAAAATTATTCTAAAAATAAATAATAATTTTCTTCCGTTCTATAACTAATTGAATATTGATTGTATAATTTCAAAATGAAAAAAAAAAGTAATCATTTACTGTAAAAATTTTCAGACATTTAAATATCCATTGGAGTGGCAATTTAATATGTGCCATTTGGCATTGGCCATGTTCAGTCCTGTATATTTATTTCAAAATACATGACATGAAATCTTTATAATAAGGAAAAAAGTAATAAATGGCTTAATGTTATATGCTGTAATAAATGCTTAGATATACTTGACGATATACTGATAATATAAAGTAATAAGGAATAGTCTTGCAGATGTTAAAATGTAATTACATTGGTTAATATAAATTAATATAACCAATCTTTCATCTTAATTGTTTCTCATTTCATGTATTTTTAATTTAAGTACGTTAAATAAATATAATGACTCTTTAAAATTTGTGACTGGCACATTATTCATTTTGTCTTTTTCAGCCCCCCCCCCCCCTTAAAAAAATGCTTGAGTAAATTTGGATGGGGAAAAAAGAATATTTAGATGTATTTTTTGTATCTTCTTATTTAAATTTACATTAATAACAGTTATATCAAATAAGCATTAAGTGTCAAGTCAAGTTTTTTCTCACCAAAGCTGAACAAATTCTAACCAAATGTATGAAAACTCATCAAACTAATTAATTTAATGAGAAATTTAAGAAAAGTTTGACACATTGGTGATTATCCTCATAGAAACATTACAATTTGATACCATTCACTGCTATGTATTCTTCTGTATAGACCATCTGATATGCTTTAAGTGAACAGCTTGAGTATGATTATTTAGTAGAATCATTTTATATTTAGTAGCATTTTTAATTATGATAAATATATGATAATTACTAAAAACATTTTTTATACTGCTTCAGTATAAATCAATATAAGATAAATCTGCTATTAATTATAGATTGATAGTTTTTATAATAGTTTGCTATTAAGGTTTAAAAATCATTAGTGATAAACTAAAATTTTGAAATCTTTTTTGCAGGAATAATTTTTTATGGTGATATTTTTGTCTCTTTTTTTCCATCATGTGGGAAAAGGTTCTTCGGCCCAGTGGAATAATTGGGTAATCAATGAATTTCCCTCTTATATTAAACAAACTGGAATAACATGTAAAACTAATATTTGTTGATACTCATTAGATAATTACTTTTAAAACTGAAAATGATTTATCTTGTTCATTATATTTGAACTTGTGTTTAGTAACTGCAATAATTTGCACTGCTAAACTAAAAATGAAATGCTTTCAGATATGTTGTATATTTTTTTAAAAAATGGTTCCTTATTTTTGAAATTATTGTTATTATGCATGTTTTGATTAAAAAAAAGAGTTTATAACTGTTTTGGCATTATATAAAATATTTTGTTACAGTTTGTTTGTTATTTTGATTTAGTGGCTGTTATGTTATATGGTCTTATAAGGATACAACTCATCATCCCCATTCTGCCTTTCAAGAAAAAATATTGGAAAAAGAAAATACCTCTAGTGTGCCAAATTTAAACAATTTTAGTATGTATAGGAAACATTTTCTGCATAATTTTTTATCTATGTGTTTCATTTTGAATGCATTAATTCTGTAATTTTTTCGAACCTCATCTGACTTAATCATTTATGTTAAATAATAAAATCATTTAAAGCTTTTAAAATTGTGGAGGGATTTTTATTTTTCACTTTATGGCCCTTTATCATTTATAGATTTTATTATTACATGAAAGAAGTTTTATATGTTTAATTAAAAATTTGTTAAGTTTATTTTCTATTTTGTGTTACATAAAAGCTAGTTGAATTATTATTGCAATTTTAAAGCTGATCAGTGATATATGTGTTTCTTATAAACTTTTTATATTTCTAAGTATTCTATTTTTATCTATATTAAAATAATACTTTTAATTAGTTTTTTGAAAACTCCTTTCACAAATTATTTATTACCATAATTACCAAAAAAAGTAGAAAATGTCCTTGCTTTTAAAATTTATTTAGTGTGCCTGAAATTATCAGCAAATGTTTTTATTATTTTCTATTATATATTAATTTCTAATTGTTTTTTATGATAAATGTTGATTGTGTTAACCATCCTTTTATAGATGAAAATGCATATATAGATGTAGAATCTAGTTTGCTTCCAAGTATTCAAAATAGTTACAATGGGTATTGGAATCTTCTTATACTGGCAAAATCAAAGAAACAAAGTGTTCGACATAGAGCAGTTAGATTACTTTCACAATTAACGCACTTGGACAGTATGTATTAAAATTATAATTGAAATGATTTTTTAAAGATTGTATCTAATTAATAATCAATTTTATTTCTATTAATTTCAATCTTGTGATATTTCCAGTGAATTTTAAGTTTATTTTAATATAATATTAATTTAGTTTTGAAATTGGATCCCATTGTTTGTTAGGTCTTGTAATTAGATAAAGTTGCTACAAATTACATCAAAAGGAAAGATCACACAGCTTTTTTCCCCCTATCACTTAACTACTGGGTCTTGTTGCTTTTTGTTTTTGAGTTTCAGCCAGTGATTCAAATTTGTAAAAGATTTCATGAATAACACCTACCATATCAAGGTGTTTTTTTTAAAAAAAATTCAGCATTTTAACACATCTGAGTGTCAGCTAGATTTGTTTCATCCATCAATTAATATTGTTAGGGAAACTCATTTTCAGTATTAAATTTGGAAGTGTTATGTTTCCATTTTATGTTTTATTTTGTATGGTATCCTACTTGAAGGGATCTGATTTCTGAAACTTTTCATGTGAACCAAATTATAAAATAACAAAATTATGTGTTTTGTTTGAATATTTTAGTACTTTTTTACCATGATTATTGTACATGGTAAAACTGGCCTTTTTGACAAAACTCTAATTTAAAAAGTCTAAATTTTTGTTGCAATGAAAATTTATCATATGTATGAAGCTGGTGCATATATGTGAATTCGTTTGTCGTCATTTTAGCATGGCATTAAATTTTGATGAATGTTTATGGATTATATTATTATATTTGTTTCAATAGATCATAGTCAATATTTTTGTAATAGTTTTCAAGGAACTTCAAAACAGAATGCTGTTATACTCTTGCATCAGATTATACAAAATCTGAATATATATAATCATGGAAACAGAGCCTAAATTTTGAATTCAATCACAAAGCACTTTTAATGAAATTGAGGCTATTTAAATAACTGATAAAATAAAGATGAGAATCCTCAAATTTTTATGACTTCTAAATATTTCTTATTCTGAACAGGAATACTAACCATTATACTAGATACTGTAGTCCACGACAAAATTTTAAATTTACTTCATCATAATCATATTCTTTTCTGTAGAAAACAGTAAATTAGATGTATGTTTGAGTTTTTAGAAATTGTGTTCAAAGAAAAGACTGTGAAAGAAATAAAGGCCATCGAAATCTTAGTAGAATAGTTTCAAACTCATGTTAGTTTCCTCCCTCACACTTTTTTTTAATAATTTTGTTGGTTTTGAGGTACATTGTTATGGATATTTATATATTAAGCATTGCTTAATACTGTAGATAAAAGATTGTTTAAAAAGCAAATAATTTGCTGTAATTAGACAGCTTGTTGTTTATTCTCGATATCTTATGGATATTTAAAAATGGTTAAACAATATATATTTTTTTTTCACATTCACAAATATAAATTTATGTCAATCAAAAATATTAAACATTTATTCTAATTTGTGTATTGTATATACTTGTTAGATTTGTTATTATAAATACAGAAACAGTGCTTAAAAATGTAACAAAATCAAGTATCATAAAATTTTGTATGTTAGTAATTATTATTGTATATCACATGTATTTTCAATAGGAAAATATTGTGACTTGATTAGTGATTTGTCTGGACTATTTTATAACTTTCTTTTAAAATTTAGTAATGCTCAGAGTTCATTATAAATGTCACAGTAAATTGTATTCTATATAGCATGATAAATTTCATATATGAATTTCGAGATGCTCTGCCTTTTTTTATATATATAAATATCATTTTCTTCAAAAGAGAGGGATAAATGTGAAAGAGCATGGATGACAAAATTAACGTGATTAGTTCAATAAAATTCGGAAAAAGATAATTCGGGATGAAGGAAAAGATAATTTTCTGTGATGGAACTTGTTTATTTCCGCAATGTTTCATTGCAAATGTTATTAGATAGAGTGACCTTGAAATGTAAAGACCTTAAAATATTGAGCAAATCATAAAATAATCTCTAAAAAATTACTTAGGGTTTTTTTATTTGGCAAATAGCATTGGAAGTTTTGAAATAACCCCACTAATGATTAAAATTGTAACATGGTTCCATTCTCGCAAACTTTAGGTGAGACATTGCAGCATGACCCTATGTCATAATTACAAAGATTACAGAGATTTTCATGCTGAAAAATGAAATTAATTTGTTAAATTAGCCTAGAGATTCACTAGATTTAAATCCATTTTGAAACTTATTGGGTATTTTGAAGAGACATTTTGATAAAAATGTACTGTATACAACAAAGGTATGGTGCTAACAGTGGCAATAAAAATTTGTTATTGATGTGGAAAATATAGTAATGGGCATGAAACTAATATAATCAATGCTACATTGAATTGAAGAGGTAATTTCTGCTATAGAAAGACATGCTTTGTATTAATACTGAGATTTATCTGGCTTATTATTTGAAAAAGTACTTATATAATCTGTTCCAGTTTATTTACTCAATGTAATATATATTTCTTCCCTATTTGTTCAGTCTTGTTACATTTATAAAATCTTTGTTTTATATTAATAATAATTCCATGTATACTAAAGTCTTGTTATTTTTTTTAATATTTAGTTGGTGCTTTTTTTAAATATTTTAGAATGGCAATATATGATGATTGCTCAAGCTTCTGATTTATACACTGCTGTTGGTTTAGCAAGATCGCCTAATGTCAATGCATCATTCTTTCTTTCACCACCCTTCAAAATATTAGATACGGTATGTATAATGATACATTTACGTATTTTATTTTCTTATGCCTGTGGAGAGAAAAGAAGATAGAAGTATGTCTAATGAATAGATGTCTAAATGTCTCTTTGAAGTGGATGAGTGTTTTTGGTCAGAAATAACCATGCAAATGAATTAATACTTCAATATTTCATGGCGTACATGGAGACAGATTAAATGAGTAGAAATATGAGGAGTGGAGGGGGAGGGTTAAATCTGAGACAAGTTCTTTCATTGTTTAATTTTTTTTTTAATTATGCATGCTTGCATGAGTACATTTTTCGATTATTATTTTTTTTAATATTGTTACGAACGTGTGGTTTTGCTTTCCCACGCTAATATTGTCATCGTAAGGAAGACAAATTGACAGTAATATGTATTGAATAGTAAATGGGTGTGACGTCAGAGGTCCCAAGGATTGGCAACCATTTGGCGACTTGGCGACTTTGGCGACAAAATGGAAAGTACTCGAAACATTGAGAATTTTCCCGATCCGTTCACTAGGTGCCGAGATCCAGCTAGAACGCTCCTGATTGGTCCAGAAAATGTTAGCCCCGCCTACCACCGGTATATATAAAGAAGAGGGCTGCAGGAATCAAGTCAGTCAAGTCGAAGAGGAGCAGCGGAGAAATAAGAAAGAGGACCTGAAGAAGAATCAAGTGGAGTCAAGCCGAAGTGCGGCAGTGGAGAGAAGCCGAAGCTGAACGATCTAGTGTTCAACGAAGAAAACAAGTAACGCGGCGGAATTAATCAAGGAGACCTAGAGATAGAGAGGTCTTGAACTGAGGAGTTCTGAACGGTGAACTGCTGTGCGGCATATACTACCGAAGCCTGTGTCGTCGGCGGGAACGGAGCTGTCCCGAACTAAGGAGTAGTCCCGTTGTGCGAAGTACTGAGTCGACAGCAAAGGCAAGAAAAGATAGAGGAATAGTTTCAGCCTGTTCTGGAGAGACCCAGGCGGTGTAAAGTGAATCCCTTAAAGATTCCCTCTCCGGCTGAATCCTATTTGGCCGCTCTGTGAGCTGTGGACATTGTCACTACAGAATTTCTGCCTGTGGACTACTATTTGTAGTGTGCTGTCCTATGTGTTCGTCTCGGCAGTAAATAGCTATCTCCTGTACATAGTAGTGTGTAAATAATTGTCTTCTTGTGCTTTCCTGACTTCGTCCTGTAAATAAACGTCTGTGTGTGTTCGTCTATTAAAGGACTTGTCATTGTGTGTCAACATCATCTAACACCATACACAACCACTGTATATATGTGTGTGTGATGGGTTTTAATTCATCAGTCCACTGGTTTAGATTACTATTGGTTTATTGAATGGTTAAATAAAGGATGATTTTTACAATGAAGTTTCACTGATGAAGAATTAATTTCAATGACATGGAGATGAGCAGTAGATAACAGGAGTTGCTCTTTTCCACCTACGCGTGGCACCTTGAGCATCTGCCGATGAATTCTTCAACACAAGAATTCCAGTTTCAGCCCTTTGAAGAGGATCATGTCTCGACGGTTTCCGGTCGCGACCCTTCACGGTCTCGGTAGCGGAACGGTCCGTATTCCTTGGTGTCGGGAACTCTCCCTGCCCTCTCCCCTTTGACTGCTGATTAACACCGGAAGAAGTGCTGAGCGCCCTCTCGCGGAATTAATTTACCACATCGCTCGGCCATCGACAGGTGAGATCCTCCGAACTCTGAAACACACAAATGAAGGAAGGAAAGAAAAAAAGAGAGGATATTCAAGAGAAAATGATAAAAAACAAAAAGGATGATGAACAAAAAGAAATTCGTTGATCTCAAGTTGCAACTGCATCAGTCCAGGGCTTCATGTGATCAGCTGAAGTGGAAGTTGCATCAGGTCCTTCGTGAGATCCTACTTTTGCTACGTCGTAACGATCATGTAGCTTTATCTTGACCACTTTGTAAGGTCCTAGGAACTTGGGTCTTAGCTTCAGACCTTCTCCTAACTGGGTTCTTTTAATTGCTACCAAGTCATTAAATTTATAGAGTGGAGCAATTCTACGCTTTTTATTATACTGACGTCGGTTCTCTTCTTGCACTTTGAAGATGTTTGCTTTCGCCGCCTCACGCATAGTTTCCTTCTCTTGAAGCATGGCGTGCAAGAATTCTTCGTCCAGAATTTCTTTGATTCTTAGATCCGTTTTGTTTCTCATCTTCACACCTATCATCAGTTCATAAGGAGTGAATTTGGTGGATCTGCTGATAGTACTGTTAATGATCCGTTGAACGTCTGGTACAAACTATAACCACTTTTCAGGATCATCTATAGACAGTTTTGCAAGCACTGGAATAAGAGTTCCATGCATTCTTTCTATCTGGCCATTTGCTCTTGGCACTCCTGTGGTGATCTGTACATGTTGAATACCTTCGTCTTTTCAGTAGTCTTCAAATTCTTTAGAAGTAAAGGCAGAACCTCTGTCGGAAATAATTCTCGAAGGATTTCCGAAGACTGCTTGTTGTATCCCGAGTTTTTGCAGTGCTTCTGCTGCTGCTGTTGCTATAACAGGATAGAACCAAACGAATTTGGTGAATGCATCTACCACTGTAAATATGTGTTGATACCTCTTGCTTGTAGATGGTAAGGGACCAATGAAATCAATATGGTATGTGCTCAAAGGAGTATTGTCCTTCGGAATTGGGTTCAAAAGACCTTCTCCTTGGCCTCGTTTTCTGTTATAGAGGATGCACTCGACACAATTCATTAGGACTTTTTCTATTTTCTGCTTTGCCTTAGAGATATGAAAGTCTCTTTTCAGAAAATCTTCAGTCTTTTGCAAAGCAAAGTGTCCTTTGTTGTGAATCCCATGAATTATTTCAAGCTCCATCGCTTCTGGTACAACGATAAGTTCTCGTCCATCTACCTCTATATACAAGACATCTTCTTTTATACAGTAGTCATCTCTGAGTTCTTTCTCGACCAGAGTTTTCAGCAATTGAATGCGTTCTTCTGTTGCTTGTGCAGTTTTGATCTTAGCCGTAATTTCGCTTTGGGAACGAGTGACCATGCATACTGCATTCCTGCTCAATGCATCTACATGCTTCATTTGTTGACCTGCTCTGTGAACTACTTCGCACTCGAACTCTTCCAGAAATAATGCCCATCTGGCTATCTTAAGCGCCAGGTCTTTCTTTTCCATCGCGTTTTGGAAAGCATCACAGTCGGTGACTATTTTAAATTTTGTCCCCAAGAGATAACTTCGAAATTTCTTCAAGGCTTCTATAATTGCTAGCACCTCCAGCTCATAACTTGACAGTTTTTCTTGCTGTGGGGATGTCTTTCTACACATATAATGAATTGGATGTAGTTGTCCATCATCTGAGTGTTGTAATAAAACTGCTGCGAAGCCATGGCTACTAGCATCCGTATGCAATTCAAGAGGTTTTCCTTGCTGGAAAATGTGGAGTACGGGACTTTGACACAAACGTTCTTTTAGACGTTGAAATGCCTGTTTTTGTAATGGCCCAAATTCAAATTCTACACCACTGCGAAGTAAATCACTTAGTGGTTTTGCTATTTTTGAATAATTTGGAACAAATTTTCTGAAATATCCTGTGAGACCTAGAAAGCTTTGCATTTGTTTAGCATTCTTAGGGTCAGGGAAATTTTGAACAGCTACTTTTTTATTTGATGAAGGACGAATTGTACCCTCTTCGATAATATAACCTAAAAATTCAATTTTTCGTTTTAAAAATTGACACTTTTTAAAATTAATTTCTAATCCATATTCAGAAGCCACTTTTAAAACACGTTTAAGTTTTTCCATACCCTCTGTTTCATTACGGGAAGGTATAATGAAATCATCTATATAAATTACAATTGTATTATCCCTAATCAGATCCCTGAAAACATGATATATGAATCTTAAAAACACACTAGGACTTGTGGACAAACCAAATGGAGTTCTTAAAAATTCGAATAAACCGGCATGACAAATGAATGCCAAATATTTAGTGCATTTTTTCTCAACTGGAACATGAAAAAAACCGTTTTTTAAATCTAAGGTTGAGAAAACTTTTGCTTCTCCTAAATTATTGAGAACCTCCTCTACTTGAGCCATAGGAAAAGAATCTTTAATTACTTTTTTGTTCAGCTGTCTGAAATCCACGCATAACCTATGTGTATCATCTTGCTTTTTACACAACAAAATTGGAGATGCGTATTCAGAACAAGAATGTTTAATAACACCCATTTGTAACCATTCATCAGTTTGGTTGTCGACAATTTTTTGTTCAGCGAACGGCATTCTACGGGACCGTTGCCGTACTGGGATGTCGTCTTTTAATACAACGTTTAATCGCATATCAGTCTCTCGAGGTTGTTTGGATGGTTCATAATCTTTTACCAGTTGCAAAACCTGATCGCGTAAACTATCATCTACATGATGCCACTGACAAATTCTTCATCCGTTCTGAATACATCAGTATTTTCAATTAATCTTTTAAGTTCCAAATTTTAACATTTTCTAGCACTGTTTCGCCAAGTTCTTCGGCAAGAATTTTCAAATCGCACTTCTTTAGATTATTTAAAATACTAATTTTCAAAATTAAAACAGGATAAATAGAGAATTGAAGAAAGCACAGTACCTTTTAAAATTTGTTGTTTCACCGGCTCCGAGCCCCCATGGTTATGGGTGTGATGGGTTTTAATTCATCAGTCCACTGGTTTAGATTACTATTGGTTTATTGAATGGTTAAATAAAGGATGATTTTTACAATGAAGTTTCACTGATGAAGAATTAATTTCAATGACATGGAGATGAACAGTAGATAATAGGAGTTGCTCTTTTCCACCTATGCGTGGCACCTTGAGCATCTGCCGATGAATTCTTCAACACAAGAATTCCAGTTTCGGCCCTTTGAAGAGGATCATGTCTCGACGGTTTCCGGTCGCGATCCTTCACGGTCTCGGTAGCGGAACGGTCCGTATTCCTTGGTGTCGGGAACTGTCTCTGCCCTCTCCCCTTTGACTGCTGATTAACACCGGAAGAAGTGCTGAGCGCCCTCTCGCGGAATTAATTTACCACAAGGTAAAAAACGAACCCGACGGATTTTAGGATATAGGAAATCCGTAACTATACGGCTACTGATTTTGTTCATTCGACTTCATTCTGCTGGTTTATTTTTATTTTATTGTTATAATTATTTAAAATATTATGCTGTTTTCTCTTTTTGCTGTTGCCTAGCTTTGAAATAGACGATGATTCAAAATTCTCATTTTCCTATTGAGATTTGTATTAGCTGTCTTTCTAAACTTTTCTTAAAATATTATTATATTTAAAGGGCATTTTTAACAATAAGGATTTTTTTAATGTAAAGAATTATAATAGCTATTTGAAAAATTGCCTAACTTTTTAGCTATCTCAGAAAATCTTTTCAGTTGTATTGTTTCAGCTAGAAAAGATGGTAATTAATGATGAATTATTCGGTTCTGTTTTGTGACAGCCATATTAGATAAAATAGTTATGTAATTGTGACAATACAAATTATCTTATTAATTTACTATTATTTTTCCATTTTGAAATTCTTGGTGGGAGTTGGAGAGAATGTTTAGTTTGTATGGCCTCTCTTATAATTTACATTAATAGGAAATATAAAGCATTCTTTGATATGTTTTTTACTCTTTAATGTAATTTCTTTTAGGAAAATGAAATGAGTTTACTCATTGATTATTATTTTTTCTCTTTGCTGTTGGAAAAAAGGTTGCTTTTTGTTAAAATTTTTAAAGCCCATTTCAAATTTATTGACATTTTTATAATGAAGGCAGAGTGAAAGCAGAAAAGTTCACATCTGACAGAAGGAAGGCAGTAAAAACTAAAATGAATAATTAAAAAATCATATTCAATAAAGGTGAAATTTTGCTGGTTTCTTTAAATGAGCTCTGTTGCCCTTTTATTTAGAAAATTAAATATTTTGTCATTTATATTAAAATAAGTTATAAGATGCCAATATAAAAAAGTATACTGTCAGAATAAAAAATGCTTTATTTATTCTTATCAATTATTATCTGCCGTTAACATCGGTGAACTAAAGATCACAACTTTCCTTGCATTAATGAAGGTGGGAAACAGCTAAAAAAGTGGCTTAATATTCTTAGAATCAAAGAGCATTGTATTGTTATCGGCTTTTCATAT
Organism: Argiope trifasciata; assembly: GCA_026543055.1. Taxonomy (NCBI): domain Eukaryota; kingdom Metazoa; phylum Arthropoda; class Arachnida; order Araneae; family Araneidae; genus Argiope; species Argiope trifasciata. The sequence goes on along the minus strand of JAPMOQ010049656.1, from coordinate 4,468,659 downwards.
CTGATCTAACATTTTTTGGTGAAAATTATCTTTTTTTAAAAAAAACTTTTTTTTCTTCATATATATAGTTACCTAGCATTACACTTTTCATATATATTAAATACTTGGATTAATTAATGGTGCTCATTTTTTAAAAGAAAAATCAATAAGAATTGAATTGATCTGTTGTTAACAAATGGTCTGAATTAAAATTCCGTAAAATAAAGCTGTGGGTCAAAATATGTTTTTAAAAGATACCCCATAAAATCTATTATTATTCATTAAAGTAATTTGCATTGTGTTAAAATTTTTTTGGTATTCATTTTCATTTATGGATTTTATAATTTTTACATAATTAGTTTTACAAAATACTTTTCTATCTTTTCATACCACTATTCTTGTTATTTCCTTAGATTGTATCTGACTATAGTAATTGTACACAGTATAATTTTTCAATTTAAAAAATAACATTAAGTGAAATTATTGTTACGGATTTCCTCTATTAATCCGTCGGGTTCGTTTTTTTTACCTTGTATAGTGGGTATGTACGGTGTGAGAAGAGTTGAACACACAGTGACCAGTCCTTTAGTAGAAGACACAACACAGGCGTTTATTTACAGACGAGACGAACACACAGCAGCACATAATAACAACAGTAACTCACAAATAGTAACAATATCTGCAGCACTAGCTATAGTACTCGACGCTGCTTCCTCAATAGACTACAAGGCACACAGCTCAGTTCAGCACTTACTTGGCTTCGCCGCTTCTTGTTTTCTCCTCTGGAGGACTCGTTAGCTGCTGTCGATTCCGACTACTACTCCCCTCAGCACGTTGTGAGGGGGGTTAACGAGGCGCCTAGCCCCGGCAGGGGCTTATCCTCGTTCCTGGCAGAATATGGAAGGCATGGCGGTCCATATCTTGCCATGACCGTCTTCGGAATGATATGAGAAATTGAGGAGCAACGGGTATATGTGAGATTTGCTGACTAGGTGGGGAGGTGAGGCGGTGCTTGTCAGGAGTCGTTGCGATTGGCTATTGAGTTAGAGAGGGTGCGGGGGTAAGCTGCCTTGACTTAGACTATTTCCAACTTTAGATGGATTAGATTTGAAATATTAAGATAAAGAGATAATTGTTAAGGTTAAAATAAGTTTAAGAAATTATATTAAGAATCATTATTACAGGAGTATGTTCCTGGGTCTTCTAATTTTACTGGATGGGTCATATTTAGGGATTTCATTTACTGCAGGATTATCAATTGATTCTAGGCTATTGAAAAATTTTGTAGCTAGTTTTTTGATGAATTTTTTGAGAGGGACTACTACTCCCCTCAGCTTGAAACTACGGCCCTTATATAGTCCCAAGAGGCGTGGCTAGAAATGTCTCGACCAATCAGGATGCGTCTGGACATATCTCGGTTCCTGATGGACGAATCGGGAAAATTCTCGATGTTTCGGGTACTTTCCATTTTGTTGCCAAATGGTCGCCAAGCTCTGGGATCATTTCTAAGAGCATCCACAGCATCCAGTAAAGAATACTGTAAATCATTCTTTCCAGTGCAGGAACCAATCATGCTGGGAAGCAACATCAGAGATTCGTAACATTGCCCCCCTCCTAAGCACTGCACGTCCCGGGCAGTACAATCCTCAGTCAAGAGGCGTCTACTTACAGGAATACCATACACGCACAGTAAGCAATTAAATACACAAAAATAAACAAAATAATACTCAAAATCACATACAGCGTGAATAATTTCAAAATAATATATGAAACTAATACAATTACAATACTGAAACAACAAAGTAAAATAAAGTTAGAAAAGACAAATGATTAACACGATTTTCAAAATAATTATTGACCATGGTCTGAACTTAAAGGATCTTAATCGCTTTGGCCAATATAAGGGGCTAACCTGTTACAGTGTATTACTTTCGGCTTTGAGTGTGGTGATTTCTGTATCCGTACTACTACGTCATTCAATCTTTTAAGGACCGTATAAGGACCTTCCAAGTTGGTCTGCAACTTCGGGGAGAATCCTTTGCGACGTTTCGGATTCCTTAACCACACTTGGTCCCTTCATGGAAGTCGTGTCCCGTCGCTGTCGCGTCGTATCGCGTCTTCATCTTCTCTGAAGCCATGCCGATTCTACCCCTGGCCAGATGATGCATCTCGTCCATCCTTGTCTGGAGTTTCTTAATGTATTCCTCAGGCACCAAGGGAGCATCTGGAGGCCGCCCGAACAGTAGATCTGCCGGCAGACGAATATCACGTCCGAAGATCATCTGGGATGGGGAATAGCCGGTAGTTTCGTGAACGGCACTTCTGTAGGCAAGTAGGAAAAGAGGCAATTTCTTGTCCCAGTTTTGTTGACTGCTGGAAATCAGAAGAGAGAGACTATTTGAGATGGTCCTATTGAACCTCTCTACCATGCCATCTGACTGAGAATGTAGAGCTGTTGTCCGAGTTTTGTTGATGCCGAGTATCTCACACAATTTCCTGCAAACTGCAGAATCGAAGTTTCTTCCCTTGATCGGAATGCAGTTGTAGTGGAACTCCGTATCTTGAAATCCAGTATTGAACCAGAATTTCTGCAACAGTTGTGGCTTCTTGATCCAGAATGGGATAAGCTTCAGGCCATTTAGTGAAGTAGTCCATGACAACCAGGATGTTGTTGTTGCCATCTGATGACCTGGGAAGTGGATCTAGGATGTCAAAAACTATTCGTTCGAAAGGTGCTCGCACTTTATATGTCTGCAGTCTTCCTTTAGTTCGTTTTCCCGGACCTTTACGTGCAGCACAGGGATCACATGTGCGACACCACTTCTCCACGTCATTTTTTGCATTGTTCCAGTAGAAGCGCTCTCTAACTTTTTGTAAGGTCTTCGTAACACCAAAATGACCTCCAGTTGGACTGCCATGGAGTTCCTTAAGGACTGCAGATATTCTCGTCTTTGGGTGTATTAACTGCCATCCGAGCGATTTTCCGTTGTCAGATTCCCATTTGCGACACAGCACACCATTTCTCAAATGGAGGGAATCCCAAAGAGCCCAGTAACGTTTCGTTGTAGGATGAAAAGAGCGATATCTTGCCAGCTGGACTTTCCGTTTGATGACTCTTTAAAATCTATTATTGGCTTTATTTCAGGATCAGCTTGTTGATCTTTCCTTATGCTCTCATCACTCCATGGCTCTAATTCCGATTTTGATGGAGTTCCAACTTGACGAATTACAGGATCTACCAAACCAAATTTCTGCTCAACCCTAGAACAGTATTTGCAATTCTCTGAACAGGGTCTTCTCGAAAGAGCATCTGCATTTCCATGAGCTGATCCTTTCCTGTGGCGAATTTCTATGTCGTATTCCTGCAGTCCTTGTATCCACCTGGCTATTTGACCTTCTGGATTTTTAAAATTCAGTAGCCAGGTTAATGAAGCATGGTCGGTACGAAGCAGAAACCTTCGACCGTAGAGGTAAGGATGGAAGGTCGCTACGGCTTTTACGATAGCAAGAAGTTCCTTCCTGGTCACACAATAATTCCTTTCCGGTTTGGACAGACACTTACTGAAATAGGCAATGACGCGCTCCTGCCCATATATTTCTTGAGACAGCACAGCTCCGATGTTTTCATGGCTTGTATCCGTATCCAGAATAAATTGTTTTCCAACTTCAGGATATGCCAAAACTGGAGCAGATGTTAGGGCGTCTTTGAACTTGTTGAAGGCGTTTTCACACTCGTCAGTCCAGATGAATTTCTGCTTCGCTTCGGTCAGCTTATGGAGTGGTTTAGCAATTGTTGAAAAGTTCTTCACAAATTTTCTATAATACGTGCTTAAACCTAAGAAACTTCGAAGTTGGTGAGCACCCGTTGGGCATTTCCAGTCTTTCACAGCCGATATTTTATCCGTGTCAGTTCGAACACCTTCCGCCGAAATAATATGCCCAAGATAAGCGACTTCCCGTCTAAATAGGTGGCACTTGGAGGGGCTTAACTTCAGGTTAGCTTCCTTTAGCCTTTGAAGTACACGCCTAATGTTTTGAAGATGTTCTTCGAAAGAACGCCCCATGATGATGATGTCATAGAGGTAAACTAAGCAAGCTTCGTAGGAAAGTCCTCCAAGAACTGTTTCCATAAGACGTTCAAACGTTGCTGGCGCATTACACAAGCCAAAAGGCATAACCTTAAACTGCCATATTCCCTGTCCTGTGGTGAAAGCCGTCTTCTCTTTATCTTCAGGATGGATTTCTACTTGCCAATACCCGCTCTTGAGATCCAAGGCGGAAAACCAGGTATTGCCTGCAAGTGTATCGAGCGTATCATCTATCTTTGGCAAAGGATAGCTGTCCTTGGTAACATCATTCAACTGGCGGTAGTCCACACAAAATCTAGTAGAGCCGTCTTTCTTCCTCACTAAGACGATGGGGGATGCCCAAGGACTTGATGACGACTCAATGATGTCATTTTCTCGAATTTCCTTAATTAGTGTTTTGACTTCTTCTTGCTTAGTGATAGATAGTCGTCTGGGGTGCTGCCTTATAGGAGGGTGATCTCCCGTATCAATTCAGTGTTTTACTAGTTTAGTCCTTCCAAAATCCTCAGATGTTCGAGAAAATAAGTCTTTGAATTCTTCTACCAACTCTTCAACAGCACACCTCTGTCTTTCATCCAAATCAGTATCCTGCAGCAATTCTCGGACTAAATCGTCTGAAGAAACGTCCTGACTATTGCACTTTCGGTCTACACAAGTGACAGGAGCACACGCTGCTAGCACCTGTCCTTTCCGGATAATTTTTATCTTATTACTGATGTTAGCCACTCTCACTGGAATGACTGGCTTTGAAAGGTCCACTATCGAAGAAGCTACCAGCACTCCTTCTCTGTGACTGCCTATGTCAGGATAGTCCATTATACCAAATCGGAATTTCCGGTTATCTGCTATCAAACCGGGTATTACACATTCAGTCCTTGGCGATAAAGATATGTCAATTTTGGCTGTTATTTTCTGGCTGGATTCGAGTTCAGCTCTTAGTCCAAAAAGAGTTATGTCTTCAAATTTTGAAAACATTTTACTATTTCCAAAATCCAGTTTAAAGTCGTATTTCTGCAGAAAATCCAGTCCAAGAATACAAGAGTTGGTAATTTCTGCAACAAATGCTGTATGGTGGTAGTTGACATTTCCAAAGCGTATGGTGAGGTTGACTTTCCCATGAACATGAATCTTATCTCCCGTCACTGTCTGTAAGATAATGTGGGGCGGCGTCCATATCATCTTAACTTTTAATTTTCGAGCCAGATCTTCTCTTATTATTTTCTGCTCAATCATTTCTTCCATTTTACTAACTTGATCTTCTATTCTTGAGAAGTTCTCTTCAACGTGAGTAATTCTATCACCCATACTGGCGAGTTTCTCCTCTAAAATTTCTTTCGTCGATGAAATTTCTTTCTTCATTTCTTCTTGTCCGGCTTTTATTACGTTCATGACAGCAAAAAGCTTTTCGAACTTGTCGTTTTCTGATTCCGACATTTTTGCTTGGAATCTCGTCAGCACCATGCACTGTTGCCCACTATCCCACTTCTGACACCAAATTGTTACGGATTTCCTCTATTAATCCGTCGGGTTCGTTTTTTTTACCTTGTATAGTGGGTGTGTACGGTGTAAGAAGAGTTGAACACACAGTGATCAGTCCTTTAGTAGAAGACACAACACAGGCGTTTATTTACAGACGAGATGAACACACAGTAGCACACCATAACAACAGTAACTCACAAATAGTAACAATATCTGCAGCATTAGCTATAGTACTCGACGCTGCTTCCTCAATAGACTACAAGGCACACAGCTCAGTTCAGCACTTGCTTGGCTTCGCCGCTTCTTGTTTTCTCCTCTGGAGGACTCGTTAGCTGCTGTCGATTCCGACTACTACTCCCCTCAGCTTCGACTTCGATGAGATGGTTGACGGAGCACCGAGCCTCTGATGTTGAGGCATGCCTCCGGTTGAAACTATGGCCCTTATATAGTCCCAAGAGGCGTGGCTAGAAATGTCTCGACCAATCAGGGTGCGTCTGGACATATCTCGGTTCCTAATGGATGAATCGGGAAAATTCTCGATGTTTCGGGTACATTCCATTTTGTCGCCAAATGGTCGCCAAGCTCTGGGATCATTTCTAAGAGCATCCGCAGCATCCAGTAAAGAATACTGTAAATCATTCTTTCCAGTGAAGGAACCAATCATGCTGGGAAGCAGCATCACAGACACTTAACATTCGTAACAATATCATACCTCATAGAATATGGGCAGGTTTGTGAATACGAAACCGTGTAAATATTTGTTTTTAAATCAACATTTTTATTGCTTCACCTCAACTCTCCCTCCCTCTCCATGTCCTTTTCTACATTACAAACTTTTTCATTTACTTTAGGAAAGTTTGAGAGAAGAATTGTTCCAGTTGTTGCTGTCTTTATCCTTCCTAGATGCTGATATCTCTATCGAAATTTTAGCTAAACGTGCTAAATGTCTTGCACAACAACTTTTAAAAAAGGTAAGTTAATATTTACCTATATGCTAGAAATTTTTCTCTTGATATTTTTGAACCAAAACAATTCATTCAGATTTGCAATTTCAATTTGCATATTATTCCTTTCTCTTTTCCATCTAAATTCACAAGGAATGCCTAATTGTTATGCCTACTCAATAATTTAAGTTATAGTGAACTAGATAATTAATATGCTAGACGAAGTTTTCGCTGACATTCAAATTCAACTGACTACAAAAACTACACATCACAAAAAACTTGATGTTTATATTTTATTAATTTGTTATGCTCAAAAATTTATAATTTTATAATATTTTTAAATTAATTTGTATTTGCTCAAATCGATCTTCAACATTGTCAGGTTTTTTTTTTGTTGTTGTTGTTTGGGTTTTTTTTATCGACTAGTAAAAACTGTGAACATTTTTTTTTAATAGAAACATATTCAGAGACTTTTTTTGGTATTTGTTCTCTGAAAATTAGGGAATGCTATAGTTCATACGCATATGCTTCAACCACTGTTTTTTATTGATTGTGTTGAAGAGCCAATTCATAAGTTGTGTTTATTAAGCAGTTCTTTCTTTTGTTAGTTCCATTGCTATTTTGGTTATTTGAGACTACTTTTCAGGTAATAAAAAAAAAAAAAAAAAAAAAAAAAAAAACTTTGAAAACCTTTATTTTAAAATTAAAAAGAAAACAATACAGGAATTGGGCAAAAGATTGAGAATTTTTTTGTTATAACTTGATTTCGGTGAAATATTTTTAGTTTAAAATTATCTTTTCAGTAATTTTTATTTGCAAGTATTGTTGCATTTTGAAGACGGCATTATAAAAATTTCCATGATTTCTTTATCAATATATATGTAGGAATGGATGGGACAAAATGCCCATTCAGAGATAAAAGTATAGCCTTTAGATGACACCAAGGGTGAAGAGTAATCAAATGTCCCACGGCAAAAGTATGTGCCACCGTTGCGTATTAAATAACCATGATATCGAAACGAATGACCCACTATCTCTCTCTCTGCCGAGCGAATGCTCACAGCTCGCTTATCTAAAACTTGACGTCACGTGTCTTAGACTTTGGATTTATGGTTTTCAGTAGAACCCATGGTGCCATCTATTACAATAGAATAAAACTAAATATGGAATGGTAATGGCCACTAATTAAATCTCTACATCTCGGCCAATCCTGATGGAACGATGACTTCATCATTTTTACATACTGACACTGAAGATTGATATTAAATTAAACTCGGCCAAACTGTTATAAAAAACAGAAACTCTGAAATTCACTTTAAGTATATCGATTCTTAAGAGAGAGGTACGTAACACTAGCAGTAATAATTTGCTGAATACATCACTGGAAATAATGCACGGAACATGAAAAAACATGTGCATATTCATTGAAGTAAAATTATGTTAGAATATTAAAATATACATAAAAATTAAATATATTTCAGAATAAAATAATTATTAACTATCGCACTGATTTCGTTTTATTTAGCCTGGTGAATAAAATTTCATCAAATCAGCAGATGATGTGGTCAGATTAGAACCTTCATGATCATCTACTTTCTCAACATCCTCGTTTTTACTTTGATAATTTTGTATGGTCCCAGAAACCTGGGCCTTGGTTTTAGTCCAGTCCCGAATTGAGTTTATTGAATGCTACCAAATCCCCTTTCTGATATACTGGGGCTTTCTTGCGCTTTCTATCGTAATTCTTATTTTGGGCCTGTATATTTTGAATGTTTGCTTTTGCGTCTTGCCGAAGTAGATCTCTCTGTTCTTGTAATTCTTCCAACAGTAAGTCTCGTACTCGGAGATCTTCTTTATTCCTCATATGAGTGCCAATTAACAGTTCAAAAGGTGTTCATTTCGTACTACGGTTTGAGGTACTCTTGAGGATTCTCTGTAGTCTTACATGCTTGTACCATTTTGTAGGGTCATCAATGGATAATTTGGTCAAGACAGGCATGAGTGTTCGATGTATTCTTTCTACTTGGCCCTTTCCTCCAGGTACTCTGGTTGCAATTTATAGATGTTGAGTATTCTCTTCATTACAATAGTCACTAAAGGCTGTAGAGGTAAATGCTGATCCTCTATCCGTGATTATTCTCTTTGGATTACCAAACGTTTTCTGTTGTAGTCTTAGTTTGTCAAGTGTGTCCTCAGTAGAAGTAGATTTGACAGGATATAGCCAAGTAAATTTAATAAATGCATCAACAACTGTTAGGATATGTTGATATTTCTTGTTCGTCGATGGCATAGGACCTATAAAATCCACATGTATATCTTCTTTAGGAATAGGGTTTAAAAATCCTTTCTCCCCAGTTTTCTTATTTGCTAATATACATGATACACAGTTCAAGATTACATTCTATACTCGTTTGATTAGATTTGGAATAAAGAATTCTTGTTTGATAATTTCTTCGGTCTTCGTTGTTGAAAGGTGTCCTTTTTTTTTTTTTTTTTTTTTTTTTTTTAGCTAATTTGATTAATTCGCTTTGCATGTCTCGTGGAACAACTATTAATTCACGATCATTTTCATAATTGTATAAGATTTCGTTTCTTTCAAAAAATTCTTGACTAAAACTGCCGCCTATTGCCGATCTTAAATTTTGGATATTTCATCTTCTTGCTGAGCTCTTTTCAATCTTGATGTAATAGTTTCGTTTGATATTATCGCTACTGGATTTCTGCTTAGAGCATCTTCATGTTGCATTCTTTTGCCTGGTCGATGAATGATTTTGAAGTCAAATTCTTCTAAAAGAAGTGCCCATCTGGCTATTCGAGTGATTAAGTCTTTTTTATGCGTAATCTTTTGGAAAGCGGTCACAATCTTGAAGTGATTACCTAAAAGGTAGGTGCGAAATTTCTTGAGTGCTGTAACAATAGCGAGGACTTCTAATTCGTAGCTGCTATACTTTTCTTCCGCTGGTGAGTTTTTTTGAGGCATATATTGGATAGAATGCAGTTTTCTATCTTCGCCTTCTTGCAGTAAAATGGTTCCATACCCATGTTGACTTTCGTCCATATGTAATTCTGTTTTTTTTTTTCCTTGTCGAAATATATTTAACATTGGACCTTCTGTTAATATTTCCTTGAGCTTTGCAAATGCTTCAAACTGTGGCTGATTAAACACAAATGGAGTATCCTCTCTAGACCTGTCACTCAATGGTTTCGCTATCTTTGAATATTGGGGGATGAAATTTCGAAAATAACTGGTTAGGCCCAAAAAACTTTGAACTTGTTTGACCGTTGTCGGTACTGGAAAATTTTTTACTGCTAACATTTTTGCTGTAGATGGGTGAATTGTCCCGTTTTCGACGATTCTAAAAATTCTACTCTCTTCTGTAGAAATTGACATTTTTGAAATTTTATTTCCAAGCCATATTTGGACGCTGCTTGAAACACTTGCTTTAACTTTCCGAGCCTTTCAAATCCGTCTTTAGCTGGAATTATTAAGTCTTCCTTGTAGATTATTACAATGCCTTTACTCATAAGTTCTCGGAAAATGCTATACACATACCTTTGGAATACGCTAGGACTGGTACTTAGACCGAAAGGTACCTTGTTGAATTAGAATTATCCATCAAGAGCTACACAAGATGTAAACTGTCAAAGTTTTCGTTTACGTCAACGTGAAAAAATCCGTTTCTTAAATCAAGGGTAGTGAATACTTTAGCTTCTTGGAGTTTATTCAAAACCTCTCTATCAACGGCAATAGGAACGGTCATTGACGAGATTTTTGTTTAATTTTCTATAATCGACGCATAACCTAGTAGTACCATCTTTCTTCTTTACTAATACGATCGAACTCGTGTACTCAGATGAGATGGTTCTGATTATACCTTCTTCTGACCAATCGTCGATTTGTTTATTCACTGCTTGATTCTCAGGTAATGAGTCTTCTTGCAGGTTGGTAGACTGGAATGTCAACCTTTAAAATTATTTTTATGGATACATCTGCAGTTTCAGATTTTTCCTGGCTTGTAACTGGAAATTAGCTCCGATCATTCTTTTCTTACTCCTGGATTAGAAATGTGCTCTATTTCGATTTCGTCTTGTGGTCTTACCTCGTATAGCTGCTCATGCATGAAAAATATTTCTACATCTTCTCTTCTTCGAAATTTAATACCTTCTTTGGTGAAATCAAGTGAGGCTTGCTCTAAAATGTCTGACTCAATAATTGCCTGAAAATCTAAATATAAAGTAGGTACCAAATGCCATATCAAAGAATATTTTTGTCCGTCTAATTCGATATCTTGCCGAAATGACCTTTTTGTTTTGACTTGTGATTTTCCCAAACCAAATAATATAATCGTTTCTTTTGAGAGTTCTGCGGGCTCGATGATTTATTTGCTAATATCTTCTCAGAGGAGTGTTACTGAATTACCAGTGTCGATTAATGCATCGAAAGTTTTGTTTCTTAAAGCTGCTTTTCTTATTATCATTTTCTCGTAAAATTTCAGAGCAAGCTTGTACAATATGTACTAAAGGCTTGCTTTTTTTCGTATTTTTGGATCGTCGTGGACAATCTGCTCCAAAATGTCCTGGTTTCTGGCAGTAACAACAATTTACAAGTCTCCATGGTTTATTTTTTTTTCTACGTATGCGTTTCTATTTAGCTGCAAATGTCTCTTCTCGAACTTAATATTTCCGTCCCGGAAATTCGCTGGTCTTGGGTATTTCTGAAATTTATTTGCTCCTTGAGTTTCATCTTTCCTTCTGAAGAATGCATCTTTCTTTTGGTTTCAATGTCCTCCTGACATCATCATATTGTTCGAACTTTTCTGCCAAATCAGCAGGTGAATTTATGCATGATCAATCATCATGAAAGTGATTCTGAAACTCTGGTGGTGCCTTTCGTTTCATCTGGTCCGCAATGATAAGTTCGCGTAACTTTTCGTAGGTGTCTATTTTCAGACCTGTTACCCATCCATCTAAGTAAGTCTGCAATTCGCGATAGAAATCTTGCCATGTTTTCTCAGGAGCTTTCTGATGTGAAAATATTGTCGCAGTTTCTCTGGGGACAACTTGAATCTCTGTAACAGCAGATTCTTCAAATGGTCGTAATCGTTCGATTTTTTTCCTCAGATTCTCGAGCAATTCGAGCAACCTCCTAAGGAACTAATCTTAGTAGCTTCTGGACCCATTGAGCATTCGGCAATAACGCTAAATTGGCATGATGCTCAAATAGTGTTAAATTTAAACATGTCATCTTTCATGTTAAATCGGTAAAACATCTCTTGCGAAGTCTTACTTGTTACTGAAATATCTGCCGAGTTTTCATGTCAACATTTATTTAAGCTTGGATTTTCAACTTCTCAAGTTCGTGCTCACGTTCCTCCTTCCGCAGTCGTTCTTTCGTTTTGTTTTTCTACTTCTGCTTGACGTCTGTTGTCAATAAGAAAAAAAGGGGCTTGGTACTAATCAAAGAACTGTATTAATTTTGAAATTTATCGAAAATTCTCTATACTTCAGCTTGTTTAAATAAAAGCCAAATTAGATTAGTTTTGCTTTAAACTTGATATTAAAAATTAATCTTTGTTGTATTCTAAAACTAATTCCTTAAAACCAGATCTTTAAATGCATAAAATATTTTTGCACAACTGAAATTCAAGATTAAAAAATAACACTGATAATAACTTTCAAAATAATACTAATGGCAATAAAACAACTGTAAAGTGAGAAAGCCCAAATTTGCATCAAAATATAAGTAAAATTCAAAATTAAATCAAAAATATTGTTTGAATTTAAACAGAGAGTTAATAAATTATCTTCAGTATTGATGATATATAAAAGTATTTTTATCATTGGGTTTCTCTAATTTAAAATGCTATTGGAAGGAATAGTAAATAAAATACTTTATTAGAAAACCATGAGTAACTTTCAGCAATGGAAAAAATATTTGTTAAAAATAACTTTATGCGTTTATCTTTTATATGTAAGCTTCGCATAAAGACACAAATTAAATTCTAAATATTTCAACTGTTAATTTTAAGTACACACAGTTAATAAAAGAAAAGTAAATACCGCAAACAATTGCTATTAAATTTGAGTTAAATATTGAAAACGAATTATCGTTAAAAAAAACTTAACCATAAAAATAACATTCTTAGAATCAGAAATAAAATTGCGCACTTTGTACGATTGAAAGATGGAATATGCTGAATTATTACTCTAAAAATAAAATTAATCAGAACAGTTTTTCGTAATTCGAAAGAGAAAAATATAGAAAAGAAAACATATTCAATACTTGTTTAGACTGATCACTTTGGGAGCAACTGAGATTCTGAATACCTAATGAGACTTGGCGCTGTCGCTCTACGGCACATTAAATTCTATCAAAAAGATTACTAAGTTTTGGTTTCAGTTCGTAAAGTTACGGAACAAGAAATATTTGAAATACGATAAATTAATTTGTGCTTAAATAAAATACATAAATACAGCAACAACTTGAAACTCCCTATTTAGATTATCTTAATAAGAAAGATATATTCTTACGCACTTTCAATGATTGAAATCAAATATCAAAACAACACACATATTTCAATATATAAAATAGCAACGATTAATATGCTGTTAAAAGAAAAGTAACTTAGAGATTATTAGATATTAAATAGTATAAAAACATTTCACGGATGATGAAGAATCTGAATGAATTCAAACATGAAGGAATGTTTTATTTCAAAGAATCAAATGCTGGATACTGTTGAAGTTGAACAAAACAAAACAAAAATGCGCAAGTGTTATGGCACTTGTCTGGGATCGAATAGGACGATCAAAACAAAACTGGTGAATTTTTTCGTTCTGGAAATTTGAAAAATATACACAAGCTTTCTTCACTGGATTTGAATGCGGATTTTTTCTGTAGTTGCACAAATAATAAATTATACTCGGTACAGGGGTCGATGTCCTGTACGAGTTGGTATTTAAAACTGAATACTGGAAATTAACGATGTGAAGAGGTAAGACGCTGATTTATTATGAGGACTGGATGTCAGGACGACACATTTCTTAATTTGCTGAGGTGAGAAAAATTTTCTCGCCATCGTTCGGACAATTTCACTGTAATTTCATCATTTGATTGGAATACATCGATGAACCATTCTCGGGATGAGAAAAATGATGACACTCAGAAATTCTTTTCGGTAGAATGCTAATGTTGTGTCGAGAAATTCTTGCGATGGTTGGGACGACTTCACTTATATTTTTCATCACTTCATAGGAACACAATGACGAACCATTCTCAGCATGGGAAAAATTACTGTGTCAGTACGACACGAATCAAAAATTTTTTCGTTGAGAGTAGGGTCATTCGTCCCATGAGTTTATTGTTAATGACGTATGAAATACTAAAAGGAAAATGTTTTTCTTAAGCTGATTTAAAAAAAAAAAGAAAATCATAAATTTTAGCCCGGAAAAAAAATTAATTAAATGTGAAATTCAAAATCCCGGGGCCGTGCCCCCAAGTTTGTAGGAATGGACAAAATACCCATTCAGATTAATTCAGATCAATGTCTAGTGTTACTGATTAAAGAGAAGAAGCTTTTAAGTTAAAACTTTAAATTTATTTACAGCAAAGAATATTTAAAAGAAAAGACATTAACAATTAGGACAGGACAGGCTATTTACAATAGAGATATAAGTATAACCTTTGGATGACACCAAGGTTGAAGCCTAATCAAATGTCCCTTGGCAAAACTATGTGCCACCGTTGTGTATTAAATAACCATGATATCGAAAAGAATGACCCACTCTCTCTCTCTCTCTCTGTGTGTGTGTCTGCCGAGCGAATGCTCACAGCTCGCTTTTCTAAAACTTGACGTCACGCTTCTTAGACTTTGGATTTATGGTTTTCAGTAGAACCCATGGTGCCATCTATTACAATAAAATAAAACTTAATATGGAATGGGAATGGCCGCTAATTAAATTTCTAGTTATATTACAATTTTTGGAAAAATGAAATATGGTCACCTTTGAAGCTATTTGAAGAATCGCAATAATCGCGTCCATATTTTAATTTAACATATCTACATAATGAAAAAATGCAATAAATCAATCTTTTGTCCTAATTATGAATTACTACTTGCTATAGCAGCATATCTGGAAATTTTGGTGTCCATTTTAATAAATAAAAATAAATCCCTCTTGTGCAATCAGCAATTTCAAATGGTTAAATAGTAATTTATCTATTCCCTCTCTTTAAAATTACCATTCGTAAGCAGCTGGAATGTTTGATTCTATCTTTTCCACTTATAAAACTGAAAAACTTCTTTCTTTCAATCTTTTAAAGAATAATTTTAAGTTATTAGAAATTATATCTAACGTATTGCTAAATAGTATTTTCACATGTTTAAGGAAATTGATTGTTTAGCTGCAAAAGTAGCATCAAGTACTTTATCTACCATTTTTTTATTTTTAAGATTAAAATTAATATCAGAGTATAAATATAACATTTTTTTATTAATTAAGAAATTTGTTTTACTATGAAATGTAGTCCTCTCTTATCTATATTTCTTAATCATACTTTTTTTCGTTTGATTTTTGTTTTAATGAAAGTACATTTTATTATGAATCTGTTTTGACAAAGAAACCAACTGATACAACTTGAATGCATTATTATTTGCAGAACAGTTTATTATATCATAATATATAAATATGCTTAAATTCGTAATGGTTCTTAGACTTGAGAACAATTTTTATTTTTGAATTTTATTGCATTTCATATAACAATGTAATAATTTTTGTAAGCAAACTTTTTATATAGTGGAAGAAACAAAAAGTTTTAGAAAAATAAGGAGGCGATGAACGTGCTGCCTGCTTGTTTAAATTTTTAGCTTACTTTAATACTCTTTACTGCAAATCTTATCGCCAGTTTTTCAGACTGTTATTTTATATAAGTTTTTAAAATATGAAAAGATTTTTGAAAAAAAAATTAAGAGCAGGAAGAAAATATTTATGACAGATGTACATTTTATGACATATATATTGAGATAGGTTTAATTAATGCTGAATTTTGTTTTAATCATGTTACACGTTGAATTACAAATTTATCAAAAAACGATTTTTAAACATTAATTATGCTTTATTGATTTATTCTCTTACTATATCTTTTTCAGTCATTTTTTATTTTTAAAATAGAAAGAAGACTGGAATTCTGAGTTGGAAGAATCTTACAGAATTTATCATACTGAACGTAAGAAGAAGATATCAGTTACTTTTGATAAGTTAAGTTTGCAGACTCTCCTTGGTTATTCTTCAAAGGAATCACATAGACTTGTTATGTTTGAAAAAGGAATACTAAAGATACTACTTTCTGTCATAAAGCTTCATGGGGAAGATCCAGAATTTCAAAGTATCATCGCACAAATTCTTGCAAATTTAGCCTTAGAAGAAAAATTTGCAAATGCTCTTCATGTCACAGGTAGCACTTGAATTCTTAAGTTCTTATGTATATTTGTATTTTTTATATATATATATATATATATATATATATATATATATATATATATATATATATATATATATATATAAAACATCCAAGTGTTGAGTGTATTTAAAATAACTTCCCAAGCAAATTGTTTCATGAGAATAAATCATCTGTTGCCTTGACAATTGAAATATTACCAAGAAGGTAAAACAAATGGAATATTTTCCAGTTATATGGTTATAAAGGAAAACACCTAACGTGAAAGACAATAACTTTAATTCTGATAACCCTATCTCAAGCTGGTATATTTTCCTTCAATTCATTATTTGTCTTGTATACGGTTTATAGTATTATTATTATGGTCTGTAGTAATTTTAAGTTATTAGAAATTATAACTAACGTATTGCTAAATAGTATTTTCACATGTTTAAGGAAATTGATTGTTTAGCTGCAAAAGTAGCATCAAGTCTATAGTATTTTTGCTAGTTTTATTTTCTGTAAATTTTATTGATTTTTTTTTTTTTTTTTTTTTTTTTTTTTGCTCTAACAAGAACATAGCTGCCCATTGTTCCTCTGTAAATCCTGCATCCAATACAATACATTAGTCAGCAATTTGAAAATAAAACACTTTATTTTCAAAAAAATTATGACAATCAATTTAAACTTTTCTTAAATTTATTAAATATAAACTATATAAATAAAAAAATATATGTGGTAGTATTTATCAATTTATTTCTTGCCTAAATAATTAAATATATACCTGCGAATGATTAACGAATCCCAATATAAGTCGATTCCCATAATTATTTTTAATATTTGTTTTGACTAATTAAGTTTTCAATTTTTTAAAGATTTTATAATTGAAATTAGGCGTTTTCTTTTAACTAGAGTGCTTTACTCGTTTTCATTACAACAGAATTTAAATCATTTTTTTAAATATAGTGATTAAATTATTTAAGTTATTCTTCTTGATTGGAATTATTATTAATTTCATTTTGTGTTTATTAATAAAAATTTATTTAACTTGCATTTATGTGTTTTGTCTAGATAAATTCAAATAGAAGATGTCATATTTAAATATTTTTAGCTCACATGATTAATGAATTCACACTTCCTAATTTAAAAAACTTATTTTGGAATATGAAATATGAAACAAATAAAACTTATACCGAATTTCAGCTACAAAATAATTGAGTTTAATAAAAATGAATAAATTACTCAAATAAATAGTTTTTTGTCCATGTATGTTATTCCATTATATGCATATAATTGCAAAATTATATCCTGTTTTTTTTTAATACAAAAAATTTATATTATAGGTTGGATTCGAATTCTTGCATTGTGGTCTAAATCTCCATGTATTGAAGTTAGTTTACCAGCATCAAAAGCTCTTGCTAATTTGGATAAAGATGACATTCATCACTCATTTTATGACAATGGAATATATCTTCTGCATCCACTTATTCGAACACGGCAAGTATTTTATTTAAGTGTTCATTAAATTTAAAGTTAAAATACTAATATATTCAACCAAAATAAGATTATTATGAGTGTTTGCTTTATCCATGGAAATTCAATGCAGCTGATAAATATATTTGAAAACTGGAGATATTCTTTTAAAAAAAGCTTCTTTGTTTCTGATATAGAATTCGTTGTAACTAGGAAAACGCTTTCACTTTGCCTTGTGTAAGGTATTTTAGAGAACAGAAATACAAACTTGAAATTAACTAAAAAAATAAATTGTAAAATTATAAAAGGATCATTTATCATGGCCATTTTTTCATTATTGTATTGTTTTTATTTCTAGATCTCTTGTATGTCTGATTTAAGAAAATATATTGAGGAACAACTATATAAATACCAAGATAGAAATATCAAACAATTGGATTATTTCAGAATTATCATCAGTCAGCAAAAAAAGAAAGAAAAAAGTTTTAAAATTACATGTGCGAAAATAAATAAATAACTATATGATTTGTTTTTGTAAATTGCATCACAGTATCTTCATTTGGATGTTCGCGCTGGTAAATAGCTAAATCGAATTTCGAAATTGAGTAAAATCAGTATTTTTTAAGAAATGAAAAATTCAAGACTTATACAGGTTATCTGCTCGGAAAAAATTAACTAATTACAATGAATAAATTACATTAATAAATATTTTTGGCTTGTATATGTTATTTAATATAACGAATATCAAAGATAATTGGAAATCGATAGTTTTGTATTTAATTTTCCTAGTAGAAAAACAAAAGGCTTCTTTTATGGTATATTAAAAATATTGTTGTAAATAATATTTATATGTGTATTCATAGAATATTTTTTCTTTTTGAAGTAAAAGGGAGTTTTGTGCCGATATCATTTTTGTACATGGGTTGCTTGGAGCTACATTTTGGACATGGCGACAACATGATAGCATGAAGAATTTCTCTAATGAGCATAAACAAGAAGACAATTTAAATTTTGCAAAAAGTGACATTTTAAAAGGAAATTATAATAATTCTCCCTTATACACATTTTGTTGGCCCAAGGTAAGTAAAAGCTATAAATCTTAAATATAAAATTTTCTCAATATTACATCTTTTAGATATTTTATATGTAATCATAATTTGCTATTAAAAACCTCCTAGTTTCTAAAAAAACTTTGGTATTTGTGTTTGTGTATTATTTTCGTTTTTTCCATGTTAAAACTCTTAAAATTTTCATTAGGTGGTATATTACTATTAAATATCTTGAATTATCAATAGGATAATTTTGTCATACGAAGGAAAACCATGCTGGCAACATATCAGTTATGTTGTCTTTTATTTTTAAAACCTATTTTTTTTCCCCCTAAATTGACAGGTTGAATTTAGTAGATATGGAGTGTTCTAAAATTTTAATTTGTTTGCCTCCTTTCTCTCAAAGTACTCATTTGTTGTTTTTTCTCTGGTTTATTTTTGTATGTAAGTTTTTAATGAATCTAATAAAATAAGAATTAGACAGAAGCATGATTATCTTTAATTAAAAATTTAATTTTTAATTTAGAATATATTTGCTGTAATTGTAGCATACTATCATTTTTTATAATAGTTATCAAATTTCCAAGTAGCTTTTATGATGTATGCTGTAAAGTTAGTGTTAAACTAAGTAAAATGAAAAATATTATGTACATGCATTAGCTTCCTTTCATAACAATTATAAAAATTGGTGAGTTTTGCATTTTTTTCTTGATAATTTTTAGTCAAAAAATGTGTTTTACTTATATGATCATTACCTTAACATAAAACAATCTTTGTGCTAGTTTGTTGATTCTTTCTAAATTAATAATTATTATAAAATTTTAAGTCATATGTAAAATAAATGAAGAATAAATAATGCTTTTTATATATTTCGGTTGCATAGGATATTTTCCCTATCAACTAATATAATGGTGCATGTTATTATTATTCTCTGGATAATGTAAGAAAATGAATTAGTGTAATTATTTGGATTACTTATGTGTTAGTAAAAGGATTGCTAAATTTATTTGAATATGAAATTTAATCCGAATTAATTGAATGTGAATTAAATGGTATTCTTTGCAGAAAGTAATATAAAACAAGTTTTTAATCTGTTCACATAATTAAATATTATTTCCTTTTTTTTACATGTAACATCTATCAGGATTGGCTGGCCATTGATTTTCCTGATGCGCGTTTTATATCTGTTGATTACAGCACTTGCATTAGCAAGTGGAAGGCTAATTGTGCTGAACAGGAAGAAAAGTATGGTACCTTATGATATCATACTCTGTTGGAAGTATGAACCTTATTTCAGATATTACTGTTTATGAATTTGTTTGATTGCTTTCAAAATTCTCTAGATCTTGCTGTTTTAAGCTGTGTTAAATATGTTATATTTAATTTCTGGTTAAATGAAATTTAATTAATAAAAATGGTTTCAGATGTTGCTGCTGAATTTTAATCCTGGATAAGGCTATATTGGGTAATTATATTCCTGGGTAAGGAATATTGGATTGATTCATCGGTTTTCAAATAAACTCTGTTTAACTATGATTATTTCCCATTTTTTAGACATCTTGTATACTAAAAAAAATTGGTATAATATAACATCGTAATTTCAGGCGTCAGGGACATAACCAGATCAAAGAAATTAATATTTAAAGCTTTGATGAACAAAATCGGAAAAATTTGGTAATTTTGTTTTGTTAGAAATTTCTTTGTACTATACTTATTTACTATTTAATCCAAACTACCCATCTTAAAATAATAAAATAAATAAATAAATAACCCTATGTCAAAATATCATTTTGTGTTTGATATGCATCAATTACAAGTTTAAGAACCAATTTCAAAATGTTTTAAAATCATGCAAAATGCCACATGATTAAAAGATTTTCCTTCCTTTTGGAAAATATCGCTGCTTGAGATTAGAGCTCATACCTATATAAAAACAGAAATAAAAATAAAGGTTGTTTTTAAAAATCTTCAATGTTCTGCTGTTTAAATATTAATTTTCATTATGTCAAATGAAATTTTTATCCCCTTATTTCTTTTAGGTTTTGTGTGTGTGAATTCTGTTGAAATTAGTTCTAAAATCTGCTGAGCAACTGAAATTTGATGAAAAGTTTTATTTTATTTATAATTTTTAAGAGTAGTTGATTTTTATGTTGTTGTGTTCTTAGGGACAGCTTAGATGCCAAAGCAAAGTATTTATTAGATAAACTATTACTTTCAAATATTGGTGAAAGGCCTATTGTATGGATTACACATTCAATGGGTGGTAAGTTTTTAAGTTTTATTGATTGTATTGTTTCTTATAATGTATCTAAGATACCCAATTCGGTAAATGTCTTTTTCATATATAATAGAATAAGGAATGATTGCAGTTGTAGATGAAATTGTCTGCATCTAATATGTATTGCATTACATAGAAATTTTATTTGAGAGTATATTTTTAAATTCAAGAAGTATCTTTCAATTATTTTTTTTTTCTTAAGTGAAATTGGCTGTTTTATAGCTAAAGTATTTTCATATCTGAAATTTAAAACAAATTATAAAAACATATTCTTTTCTATTTTTAATTATTTAACCTTGAAGAGTAATAAGATTGGATCATGACCAATGTATTTGGGAAGGGAGGGATGATCCAAAATTGTATTATATTTATCAATGTTTGATTGAAAATCTGATCTTAAAAGTAATATGTAAAATGATTATTTTTTGAAATATTTCACTAGTAGAAATTTTCTTTGGTTCTTACAAGAATAATGACAAATTAAATTCATTCATATAGACAATTTTTAAACAATCATCTTGAAGAAGTTAATTAAATAGATCGGTCGTGAATATGCAGGCTGACCCAAATAAGTGGAACAAGCATTTATTTTCTTAACTATTTTAATTAGTCATATACTTCCAATTGTAAAGTGTTATTAAATAAGATACCCAAAAGTATAAAAATAACTGTGTAGAGATGGATATTAAAAAGTTACCAAATTTTTTAACTAGCTCCATATTTGAAAAAAGTGTCAAAGATTTTCTTAGAGTTCTCTATAAGGATATAAAGTTTCGTGTTTCTATAAATAAATTTTCTTCAGATAATGAAAAGCAGACTATTTTTCCATATCTCTGATTGGTATTTGAGCAAGACGATCATTGTAATTTTCGAGGATACTATAAATATCACGAAAGATCATTAAAAGAACAGAATCAGAACATTATAAAGAATTTTTAACTTTAATTAAAATTTAAAATTAGTTGGATTATATACTAATTGAAGTGCTTAAAAATCTATTCAAAGTATCTATACAAAACTGCATTCTTTAACAATACTTGTGCATATGCTCACTAGTGACATAAGGGCAGTCATTTTGAATTTATTGGCAAAAATCTACAGAGCACTTACTCCGAAGACAATTCATCCCTTAGTTCAAACATTATTCCAATCAAAGCCAACTGAATATACCAGTTATCATTCCGCATGCTGATGTACGAAGTAGAATTAACCAGAATTTCTAAAAATTCCACAGCAAACATCTATGGAAAATTGACACTAATCAAGAAATTATTTCCAACTTGTTTAAGACAAATACTTCTGTAAATATTACATTTATCAGATTATAAATATTTGATTTTCTTAAGATGGGATCAGCTATAAAATTCTAGACATGGATCATTTTAATTGTCTTTTTAAGCGTTGTAACAATCCATGGAGTCCGCGAATATTGTATGGATACCATATACAGTGGAACCTCGCATAACGAGCATAATTCGTTCCGGAGCTTTACTTGTAATGCGAAACACTCGTTAAGCGAAACAATTTTTACCATCCAAACTTATGTAAAATACAATAATGCGTTCCATGACGAAAAAAATACTTAAAAATTTTAATTTTCAACAAAAAACTACTTCAAATACTTTAAATGAAAACATTTATTGAAAGGAAAATACATACAAATTGTCAATAATCGTGATTCATCTTCATCTTGTCTTCTATCGCGCAATGAACCAGCCTACAATGAGAATTCGATTTTCAGAAAATAAAAAAGTCAGAATAAAAATTAGAAACATACCTAATTCCTTTTTACTACAAAGCTGTCCAGGGTCATTTGTTTCTGCCGACGATCCAAAAGTTGATAAAAATGCGACACTGCATTGTCATTGAATAAATTTGTAGCGCGCATAGCCACTGTCTTATTTGGATGATGCTTCTCAATAAACGATGCGACAGTTTCCCATGCTTTCAGCATTTCTCTAATTTCACTAGCAGATTGTTGCTGTTCTGGAACCTCCTCCTCCCCTGGCAAACTCTCTACACTATCTTGCTGTGAAGCAGAATGCAATTCCATAAGGTCTTCAGTAGTCAGCTGTTGGCTGTGCTCTGCCACAAGTTCATCAATATCGGGGTTATCTACCTCCAACCCCAAGTTCTTGGCCAGAGAGACAATCTCGTTGACTACATTATCCTCAGGCACTGTCTCTGTACTCGTAATCCCACATTCAACAACGCTCTCTGGCCAAAGCTTCTTCCAAGAAGAAGTGAGCGTTCTCTTGGTAACACCCTCCCACGCCTTTTCGATCATCTTGATGCAGACCACAATATGAAAGTGACATTTCCAATACTCGGTGAGTGTGAGATTGGTCTCTTCAGTCACCTCAAAACAACGCTCAAAGAGTGCTTTAGTGTAGAGCTTCTTGAAATTAGAAATAACCTGCTGGTCCATCGGCTGCAGTAACGGAGTGGTGTTGGGAGGCAGGAACTGGATCTTTATGAAATTGTATTCTTCAAGGATGTCATTTTGTAGACCTGGGGGATGAGCAGGTGCATTGTCCATAACAAGCAAGACATGAAGTGGTAGATTCATCTCGAGCAAATATTTTTTAACAGAAGGACCAAACACTTCATTGATCCACGCAGTAAAAAGGTCGCGAGTCACCCAAGCTTTCTTGTTGGATTTCCACATCACATTTAGCTTAGTCTTCTCAACCTTACACTTCTTGAATGCTCGTGGAGTTTCTGAGTGGTAAACAAGCAGCGGTTTAATTTTTAAATCACCGCTTGCATTGGCACAAAATAACAGCGTGAGACGGTCTTTCATTGGCTTGTGACCGGGCAAAGCATTCTCTTCTACTGTTATATATGTTCGCTTCGGCATTTTTTTCCAGAAAAGACCTGTCTCATCGCAGTTAAAAACTTGTTGCGGTAGGTAATTTTCTGAATCTACGAGCTTCTTGAAGTCGACAATAAATTTTTCTGCTGCCTTTGTGTCGGAGCTTGCTGCTTCGCCATGCCTTACAACACTGTGGATGCCTGTTCTTCTCTTAAACTTCTCAAACCACCCACGACTTGCCTGAAATTGAATTTCTTCTCCGGCCGTTGCTGATCCTGGCGTCTTCTTAACGAGGTCGGCGAAAATTACTTTTGCCTTTTCACGAATTGTGTTTTCGTTAATAGTGTCGCCTTGCAATTGCTTTTCGTTTATCCATATGAGCAACAACCTTTCAACGTCGTCGAGAATACGTAACCTTTGCGTAGATATTCTTGTCACTCCCTTTGACGCATCTACCTCCTTAATCTTGTCCTTGAGTATAGTGCAAATGGTTGATGTAGACCGATTGTATGTGCGTGCTAAATCAGCCACGCTCATACCTCGTTGTCGCTTTTCAATGATTTCATGTTTCATTTGTAAACTTATTTTTAGTCTTTTAAAACTGCTCTCTTGTGGCTTTTTCTTCAGGGACATTTTTACCAAGGTGTATAATATTTGCACAAAAAACGTAATGTCCGGACACACAGTTTGTAAAAATATATGATTAGACTCGACTCAAACACGCGTGCGCAACTAAACACAAACTGATACACCAATAGAACAGAAAGTTCCTTCATACAAGTCGGGAATTCCCCTAACCGCGTCACTCGTTATACGAAACGCCGCTCTTTAAGCGAGTCATTTCTTTACAATTTATTTTGCTCGTTATGCGAAATACTCGTTTTGCGAGGTGCTCGTTAAGCGAGGTTCCACTGTATTATATTGAAATAATCTCTGCACTGTTGGTTTTGGAATATTGATTTCTGGGCCCGCTGTTTGTACACTAGCATGAGGATAACTTTAAAAATAAGCCAAAATCTCAATTTCTGTATCACACCTTATTCACGGAAAAATAAGAATCCCACGGTTTGCAAACCCTAGATTTCTTAAACACTCGTCCTAGAAGGACGCAGAGAATTCAAGAAATAATGCTTGTACTTATCTGCCAGACAGCATTACCACTACCTACTGTATAAATCGTCAGAATATCCAAATATTCCTGATTATTGAAAATTGTCGGGGTTTTTTAGGGAACACACAAATGCGAGCTAAGAATATTTTTATTTTTTGCTCTACATGTTAGTTTTCCTTTGAGATGTAAATAAGGATTTAAATACAGTACGGATGGTACCATGTAATCTCAAAACCCTAAAGGATATGATGTTAAAGATTGATAGTTTCATTCCAACTGTTTGAGAGTGTGCAGATGGGGAGAAAGACTATTAATTACCCCGAAAGGAATGTTAGTTTGACTGATCGGTCAATGTAAGGTTGAAATATACTTATTCAGCAGTCGACCACAACAAATCCTGTCGATACTGCTACGTTCAGTGATGGCGGGGTGGTCGGCTGTATACAAGAAGAAGTACTTCTTTGAGATATTTTATATGTCCAGTTACTAAAATTTCTTTTCCCTTTATAAAGTCGAAATTGTAAGCTGTCAACCAATCAAAGTAAGCAACTTTATGGGTGATTAGCAAATTTCTTTGAAATCATGATGATTGGATGTCAAATATAATAATATTTGGCAAATATTTTCATATTTTTATGGAATAAATTTCCTTTCAATAAAGGAGTATTTTCTTCAAGATGTTTGTGATACACTTTTAAATTTAAAAGCAAGCATATCTCTGCAAATTTTATAAATGAAAGTTTTATAGACAGTATATAGAGGAATGCAAGTGAAGCATTTTTCTAATTGAACCTTTTACACTATGGGAGAGGTATAACATTTAATTTTTTAGTGTCTATCTCCACAAAACTCATGTTTTAATATGATTGTACATCTTATTTAATTCAACTTTGTAACTGGAAGTATATGACCAGGATGCAATATTTATGGAAAGCTTGTTCCACTGTTTGGAAATTCCCTGTTTAAAATTTAGCAAGTGGAATCCAAATTTAAGAATATTTTATTAATAAATTGTGAAGGGGGAGGAATCCTAATCTGAGTAAGGAATTGTGCCAAGTAAACGAAAAATAACACACTATATTTATTACTAGAAAATGTAAAAGTAATTTTAAGAGCATAAATGAAAAAAAATACTATCAGCTGTTTCTTAAAAAACCATAGTAGACACCATGTTGTTAAAAGCAGGATCAGATTATGCATGTGTTTTATCTTATAAGAATTAGATATTATTTTGTGTTATGTTCATTGATGATTGTTACATCTATTCAGCAATATCAGTAGATTGGCAATCAATAAGATGGAGGATGAAAATGACATTTTCTTCCAATTAGGATCCTCAAACGCAGTCAGTAATAGATTATCGACATTGTAATATCTGATTGCAACTACAATATATAGCTTAGCATTTTTATACTTAATAACCATCCAACTATCGGGTATCATGGATTGTATCATAATTTTGATATAGATGTAAGCATTATTGGTATTAGGAAAGAGGAAAGTATTTCTAAGAAATTGCTAAATATGGCTCAGAATATTGAGAAGAGAAACCACTGTTCGAAACGATTCTTGTATTCCAGAATTTAATTATTGTTTGAATTTGCTCATTGGCCCCAAACAGTTATGGCTGTCTTCGTGAATGCTTTATTATTCTTTTAAAGCCATATCTGTTAAGACACGTACAATATTTCGACTTCTAAATCCGTTCTGTTTCCAATTCGAAGGGGCATTACAACACTACAATCCTACTTCATTTAAATTCACTAAATTTATCACATCTTTGCCTTATTTTCCCTTTGAGTCATTCAATATATATTTTACCCATATTCACACCTTTTTTCAGAAAAACCATCTTTTGTTTTAAGGTACATCATATAATATTCAGAAGTAATGTTTGATTATCCATTTTGCATTTAGCTGAGTGCAACTCTTTTAACCCAATTATTTTAATACTAAAACTCTAATTGATTATTTAGATAGATTAAAAGAAAAAATAAAGTATCATTTATAGATCTCTTTTTCAATGTTTGTATGCGTTGGAATCCAATTTTCTGCAAGTGTGTATTTTCATAAGAATAATACACACTTCCATTCAGAATGTTAATGATATATAGGAGACACCTCAATTAGTAATTTGTGTCAATTGTTGTCATTTAAGCTTCCTCAGTAGAATCCTTTGTAGAAAATACTGTTTTTTATTTAAATTCTAAATAGTAACTTATCTTATTTGCTTTATTTATTTTAGAACCAGAAATTCTTTAATTTTGATCTACATTTTCCAAATTTGTATTAAAATAAATTAAATAGTGTTTTGTCTAATCTTATTAATATCAAAATTTTGCAATTGTGGATACTAATATGAAGTATTAAAATGCCGTGGGTTCTCTTCTAAAAAGATTTATTTTTGACATTGTGAAGAGTAAAACTATTGAACAAAATGATAAAAATCAAAGAATTTATTGTTTTAAAAAAGTGTGTTTGAATATCTGTACAATATATGTTTCGAAAAATGTGTCAGATTTCTGCAATATACACTAATGGAAAAAAAAAATCCCAACACCAAGAAAAAATTACTGTACAGTAATGAAATTTTAGGAATACATTTGTCTAGGTAACATATTTAATTGATTAAAGTTTCAAGATCACAGGTAGAGCCATTGGCGAGAAGAGCCATTTCAAATGTGAAATGTTGGTACATTAGTAACCGGTGTAACCGTCAGAATTTTGAATGCAAGCATGCAAACGTGCATGCATTGTGTCGTACAGGTGTCGGATATCAGTTTGTGGGATGGAGTTCCATGCCTGTTGCAGTTGGGCGGTCAATGCAGGGACGGTTAATGCTGGTTGTGGATGACGCTGGAGTTGTCGCCCAATGATGTCCCATACGTGCTCGATTGGAGAAAGATCTGGTGATCTATCAGGCCAAGGCAACATGTCGACACTCTGTAGAGCATGTTGGGTTTCAACAGCGGTATGAGGGCGAGCGTTATCCTGTTGGAAAACACTCCCTTGAATGCTGTTCATGAATGGCAGCACAACAGGTTGTATCACTAGACTGACGTACAAATTTGCAGTCAGGGTGCGTGGGATAACCACGAGAGTGCTCCTGCTGTCATACGAAATTGCTCCCCAAACCATAACTCCAGGAGTAGGCCCTGTGTGTCTATGCCGCAGACAGGTCACTAGCAGGCGTTCACCTGGCCTCCTAACCAACAATCGGCTATCACTGCGACCAAGGCAGAACCGACTTTCCTCAGAAAACAGATCTCCACTCCGTCCTCCAATGAGCTCTAGCTTGACACCACTCACGTCGCAAACGGCAGTGGTTTGGAGTCAGTGGAATGCACTGTACAGGGCGTCTGGCTCGGAGCGTCCTTGAAGTAACCGATTTGTAACAGTTCGTTGTGTCACTGTGGTGCCAACTGCAGCTCGAATTTCAGCTGCAGACCCAGTATGATTAGCCACAGCCATACGCCGAATACGACGGTCTTCCCTCTCAGTAGTACCACGTGGCCGCCCGGAACCTGGTCTTCTTGAGGCAGTACCTTCCCTTGACCACTGCCGCCAATACTCATGCACAGTGGATACATTTCTGCCAAGTGTTTCAGCAGTATCGGGGAAAGAAAACCCACCTTCTCGTAGCCCTACAACACGACCTCGTTCAAACTCAGTGAGCTGTTGATAATGGCTTCTTCGTCTTCTCAAATGCATCCTTGACTAACATTAACCAACTACGTGAAATCTCAACTGTAAATAAGGATCACGAACCTTTCAGTGCTTATTTAAAGCAAACCTCATTTCATGTTCATAGTGTCGCTACTAGCGCCACATTTACGCGCGTAGCTCGAAATTTGAATCGACGTCATCTTTCAGATGTATAAACACGCCTACCAAATTTCGTTTATCTAGCACAGCTCCTTCCTAGTGTTGGGATTTTTTTTTCATCTGTGTATGTTCAGATTAATGTATCAACAGATTTCTGTTTGCCGTTTTGGAGCTCCTCTTTCTATATATGCATATATTTGCAACTTTTATTACAGTTTATTTTGTTTAAAAAATTAATTCATAATATAATGATATAATTATATTTTAGGTCTTCTTGTGAAGCAAATGCTGATGATAGCTGAAGCAAGTACTGAAAAAAAAACCAATTCGATTGCAAAGAAAACTATCGGATTAATTTTTTTTAGTGTGCCACATAAAGGTAGCGATTTGGTAAAGCTTTTTCAATCAGTTCCTTACATCTTACAACCATCGACTGATATGGAACAACTTCAAAAAGGTTGATCTTTATCTAATATTAGTTAATGAACTTATAATTTAACTTTTTCTAATTATATATATTCTTAGTTTTTCTTAGCGACTTGCAAGCTCACCGGGATTATTATGTCTGCAATATTTTAACAATTTCTAATTTACATAACTTCATATTAATATTCTCCCTGGAAAACGTTTTTTAAATAAGTCATCTCACCTATAGTTCGATCTTTAATTTGAAACGGAAAATAATTTAAAATGTGATAACCCATTAACTTGCCAGCTGAATTAAAACATATTTATAAAATACATAAGGGTAATAAATGAAATAATTCGACAGCAAAGATTTTTTATGTATCACTAAATATACTTCATAGTTTTTGTTTAATAATTTAATAAACAATTTAGAGCAGTACAGTAAGAAAGAAAAACATCAAACAGTGATAATATACTTTTAGACATCTAATTATTTCACTGAAAAGAACCCGAATTTTAAAAATGTATAAATTATAAAAATTTTAATCATTGCCTACTTTTGGGAATTTAACTCTACTTATTGAAATTATGAAAATACTCCTCTATATGAAAAAATGAACTAAATTTTATTTATTAACTCTAAAAGAAAAACTGAGAATAAAATTTTATTTATAGTACAAATTATTTGAATTTAATGTGGAAGATTTCTGAAAGTCAATATATGAAAATAACTTAAATACTATTCCAGTTTGTGTTGCATCATATTTTTGCTTTTATTAAATAAGGTACTGCTTTATGCTTAATATATTGTAGAACAAAATGTGCAGTTTTAGTAATTACGCTTTTCTTTACTGTTGTCTAAATGCAAAGAAATTTAGAATAATTCCTTAAGCACTATTTTTTTAAATCTTGAAACATTTAGAATGCTTTTGTTTACTAAAACTTCTTGTATGTCATGTTTTTGTTGCAGCATACGCATTTCTGAATTAATTTTATACTGATACCATATAATGATTATCTTTTATAGCTGTTTGTTAGGGTTAAATATTATAGGGAAATGCTGTTTTTTAATTTTTATTTTAGGATCACTAAAACTGCTTTCATTGCATGAGGGATTCAAAAACTTTGTTGATAAAAATAACATTCCTGTCTTAAGTTTTGGGGAAACGAAAAAATCTAAATGGGGTTTGACATCATCCATGCTAGTCACAGAAGATTCATCTGGTAAGTATTAAACCTAATTATATATTATAACGTTTAGATAATTCATACAATATCTTCATATTATCCAAGCCGAATTCCTATTTACTAGGTTATTTGTTCATTTTATAACTATATAAATACTGTTTTTTAACAGTTAGAAAAAAAAATTATTATTATTTACTGTGGAATTTTTCAAAATTCCGATATAAAATTACTGAAACAAAATTTCTTAAATGGGCATAAAACGAATTTAGCGCGACACTTTAAAATAGCATTAAACCATTACTTAAATTATTACTTTTCCAGCTATTATATTACATAATAGAAAATATATTTGCATAGATATAAATCCTTACATTTTCTATATATTTACAAGTATATGTAAGAAGCGAAATGAATGGAGTCAACGTAAGTTTAAGTATGCTACTAAGGGTGAACAGGTTATAAATTTTAACAATCTATCACTTAAACAGTAAAAACTATGCACAAATTTGCCTCCTTAGTGTAGAATAAAAGTCTTTGTCATCTAATCATAGCAAGGCTCATCCCCAAATATCTTCTATGTTGTTTCAAAGCAGACCGCAAATATAAATAATTAAATTGAACTATACTCAAGTTCACAAATCAGTATTGTTCAATCGACTGATATTTAATGCATGTGCAAATGCGTTTACCAAAAGATAGGGAAGGATGTAAATATAATTTTTGTTATAAACTGAACTTCTGTAATTCGATGATGCTAACATAACATTGCCAGATTACTACAAACGGATAAAATTTTGATTTTTAT
Source organism: Argiope trifasciata (assembly GCA_026543055.1). NCBI lineage: Eukaryota > Metazoa > Arthropoda > Arachnida > Araneae > Araneidae > Argiope > Argiope trifasciata. Next base: position 4,437,781 of record JAPMOQ010049656.1, on the reverse strand, counting down.
AAATTAACCGGATGAGGGGGTCCCTTTAAAAGAATGGCTTGCTGTTAGGAAATTAGTACTAGAATTTATTTTGCATTACATTTGTACATTTATTTTCTAAATAAATAAAATGTTCTCTGAAGACACTTTACAGTCAAGATCATGCAGAGTTTGCGTTCATGGAGCTATCGATCTACAATTGCCTATCTACAGTTATGCTGCCGAAAACTCATGTCAGACGATTTGATTTTTCATAAACACTGTACTCAGCTATTGGATATTCTAAAAAGAAAGAATAGATTTTATTAGTTCTACTAAAATACATTATTATAATTTTGTTGAATTCTACATTTTGGATGACAATCTTGTTGTAAGTTGATTGTATTTTTATGTGTAAAAATATATTAAAAGTAGCCAGATAGAGAAAATATCTTTATGGTGAAAGTTAGTTAGGATTAATTAATAATTATTTAGAAGATGAAACAAACAAGTTACATATAAGGTCCCTAATTTGTTTGTGCTTTCTGAAAAAGTTAAAAATTATTATAATCCTGCAGTTTCAGACACAAGATTATATAAATAAGTTGAGAGTACAGTTGATATTTACCCCTTTTAAAAAGGAAATACTTTTGGCGAAAGCTGATTATATAAAACGAGAAATATCATCATCTATTTAAATGTATTTGTATCTCAAAAGTTTGCATGTAAGTAAACAAGCTACAGATTGACGGATATGATTTTGCACAGTTCAAAGAGAAATTGCCCTTTCCATGATTTTTAATACGGTAATAAAATTTCTTAGAGTAAAATAAGCAACATTGTTAATCGGAAAGGGGGGAAATCTTTGATCATTAGTTCTGCCTAGAAAGAGGGCTTTAAATATCTCAAAAGTGAAATCGAGGAAGTCCGAAGACATAGAAATCAATTGCAATGCCTCCTAATATATTTGTAGTAGCAATAAATAAAATAATGAATTAATATTTACAATTTGAAAAATCTACAAAATAATATTCGCCAGGTTTTGCAAACATATGTGACTCAAGCAGAACAGTTCAAAGAACCATTATGAAAGCTACTATTTAACAGCAGATAAATAGAAGTATATTCATGAGTTTATTTACTATCGAAACTTAGGAGAAACAACACACAAACTTGGTTTCGGCCTACGATTATCGAAAGGCTCTCTTACATTGGGAACTTAAAAATAAGAGTAGGGAAGAAATATTAAAGTCAACTTAACATACTATCTATAGAAAATATCGCATTCGGCATTCTTGTAAAACATTCTTCTTCTTGATCTTGCATGATTTTCAAAGTGAATCTTCATCAGGGCATAGCTGTAAGCCATACTTCGAAAAGTGCCACTGTATTCCTTTTTAAAAAAAGATTCATAAAGGTATTGTAACTTTATGAATCTATTTTATAAAAGGTATTGTAACTTTATGAATTGTATTTATAACTTTTCCATGTATTCTTTGTCACCTTAATGTTTAACTTATCGACTAATTATAGATAAAATCTATAGAAAAAAAATCCTGATCTATAGAAAAAAGATCTTGCTAAACACAAACTCATCACAATACATGGACTTTTTGAAAGTAATAAAGTAAGAACTAAAATCCATGATGCTGATTAATAGTCCAAAAAATCGGATATCAAATCGAACATTTAAAATATAATTAAACAGCCTCGAAATATTACTAAAAATAAGTTAATTCCCTCAACATATGAGACATTCTTAAATCTACAGCAGAGGGAAGGTTTAAAATAATGCATAAGTAACTCGTTAATAACCCTTTTCAGCATGATAGAAACGTAATAACTGTAACGCATTTAGGGTTGGTTATATCTTCTTCTGAAAATTGGATTTTTCTAATCAACTGCTTGTCACAAAGACATTTAACTTCCACCTAGTTCTGCTCAGAGCCTATGTCATCAAAAAGTACTTTTAGAAAGTTCACTTAACCTCTGTTCAAACACCATGTAGATCTTATGATATAATATGAGTAGATTTGGACAGGATATTCAATTAAAAAAAAAAAACTATCTTGTCATTAATTTTTGCTCAATTACCTATATTTTTTTTCTGTGCTTGAAAATGAAGTTATTTTCATTTAAAGATTCTTGGAGCAGCTTTGCCAATTTTTTATCACTTTATGTCCTTACAACTTTTTCTTTTTTTCCAGATCCAGGCATTGGGGAATACTATGCTGTGCCAGTAGATCATCTGAGTACTTGCAAGCCTGAGTCTACTGACTCTAAAGTATATATAAAGACGGTTGAATTTTTAAACCATTGTATTCCACAATCAGCAGATGTGCATCAAAAGTACACAAGGCTAGAAATGGAAATTTCTAATATCCTATGTTTTTTTTAGCATTCAATAAATTTCTGAATTGGTCATTTAAGAAATCAAACAGATTGTTACTTTTAGCATAAATATTTCTTTGTAACTTATAAGCATCTACATATGTTAAATACTTTTTCGAATTCAGAGTGTTAAGAAACAAATTACATCAATTTGTAATAATGAAATATGCTTCTAATTACTATTTAGAAAATAAGTCTTTATGTAGAACATACCCTGATATATGTGAAATATTTGGTTTTTGGCTAAGAAGACATCTCTCCAGGTAATATATATTACAGAAAATGTATAATGCTGATTAATTTGCGGTTTATTTTATAACATACAGAATTAAGGCAGACAAATCTTTTAGCTCTTTTATAGAAAAACGATTTTTTTTATAAAGAAGCTATATAAGTTAATTATTAAATCATTTTTGGTTGCATAGATAAAAACAAGGGAAATTAGATACACTCAAGGTTTATGGAGGCAACTCTAACAAAAACTGCGCCCTTTTCCCATACATTTTTAATTTTTCAACTTCCTTATGAGTTTACCTCAAAGAAAACTAGCTATAATAGAAATTATGTATTTTGTAAAAATATTACATATAACAAATGCAATGCATCACTGCAGTTAAAGAAATTACAAATTGTTCATATTTTCAGAAAGTTAGTAAAAATCGATAAATATGATGACATGCTTCTCAAATGCTGGGACTTATTCTACCAATAAATAGTTGCTTAACTATTTATTGGTACAATAAGTCCCATAATGTTGAATCACCCGTACACGTGCTTCGAAGATTGAAATATGCTTTCTTTACATATTATTAATTTTTTACCTATGAATAGTAAAAAAGTTTAAAATAATATAGTTTTTATATATTTATTTGATTTCCCAAGACAAAATTGATCAACTACAAGTTTTATTTATTTTACAGCAAGATAAGACTACATACTTGTATCAAGTTTCATACCACACTGAAACAGAAAATATCTTTGGTGACGTGTTTCTTTTTTAAAAAGAAGTATTGCATTGCTCCAATAATTATTTTTGTGAATTCTGACTGCTCTTTATCCTGAAAACCAACCATTTATGGCCATGTAAAAAAATATGAACATTTTAACGAAAAGAAAATAGTATTTATTTCTGTTATTTTTGGTAATAACTGTAACTTTTTATAGTATCTTAAACACAGACGAGTAACAATATTATGACCACCTACCTAATAACATTTTCTTGCAACCAAAAAAGCAGTTAAGAGCCGGAGCATAGATTAAAAGTGTGCTTAGAAGGTGGCAACAAGTATGAGAACGGTACAGCATTACGTTACTCGTAAAGATTCCAAAGTGGAATGCCTTTCTGTCTGATGTATCGATAGAGTTTAAGATCTGGGGTAGAAACGGGAACACAAGGATTAGGATCTGGGGAATTTGGAAACTAGTATTGAAACGGGAACTTATCCACGTGCCCCTCGAATCATGCACTGACAATTTCAGACACATAACATGCAGCATTATTCTGCTGAAACACGCCATCATTCGCTAGATACACAGTTACTATGTAAAGATGCACCTGATCAATTATGGATAAGTACGTACAGATAGCTGTTTGGGGTACTTTCCACGTGAATTAATGACATAAAAGCATATCAAGAAAACATGGCACCTTACATCACACCACCTTGTTGGTACCCAACAATGGTTTCTGGAAGTGTGTTTTTCGATGTCGTCTGGCGAATATGCTAGAGCGCATCAATTTGATGCGGTAGAAAACGAAACTCATTGGAAAAAGCAAACTTTTCCTACTGTTCCAGGGTCCAATGATTGCAATAATATGCATTTGCATTTGTAATGCAAATGCTTGATGTTTCTTGCAATGCATGCTTGTTAACATGGGTGCTGAAATTCTACGTCTCCTGCGAAGCCAATACGCAATAAAGTGCGTTAAAAGGTTTCTGGTGCAACGCTGAATCATTTGAGCCGCCAATGTATCGAAGGTAGAGCGTCCATCACTTTTAATCAGGTGTCGAAAACGATGCTCACTCCTATCATTAATGGTCTATGGTACCACGCAGTTTATATTCCTGGACCGCGCACCTTCTTGATCTTCCAGTTAATGTATACATTCACTACGGCACGAAGTGAACGCTCCAGAAAAGTAGCGGTTTCAGAAATTTTGCTACCGTGTGCTCTGTCCCCGATTATTATCCCTCAGGGGCTCATCTTCTTTAGGTGAGTACGGGTGTCCCAATCTCGAGGTACCCATAGATCTTTACTCCCTATCAGCTTAATCTCCCCTCCGCCTTCTACTTTCAGCTTGATCCTCCCATCTCTCGAGGGAAGGCAAGGGAGCTCTCTATGAGAAACTGTCGCCGTTCTGTTTGCTTCCTGCTTCTCATGGACAGCAAATACCCCCACGTATTTGCTGTGCGTGGCAACCCATTAGACGGGTGGTACATTTTGGTCTCCGGTGTATCGATCGGCCGGTTTCCCAGGCACTTAACTGGGCTGCTCAAGGGGATCAAGAGAAGGGGTCACTCCTTGGGCTTGGCGTTAAGGGTGGTCACTGTCCCCGGGGGTGACTCCCAGCGTATAGGTTCCGACTAGCATTATGGCAAGACTGGAGATAGTCAGAACCGGTAGCTGCCATCCCTTGTTGTGCTCCGTGAAGGGCGATGCTGTCGGACCCGAATCATTTTCTATATCGTATGGGATATAATATTATTCACCACAGTAATGCTTTTTTAAAATTTTCTGTTGTTAATTCTAAAAAGTCTTCTTTAAAATTTGTGTCACCTATTCTGATTCATAAATCTATACTTGGAGCTGTCAGAGAAGTTCAAAATATAAAAAAGCTAAATAATGAAAGTCTTCTAATTGAAGTAAAATACAACCAACAGTCTCAAAATATCACAAAATTAAAAAAGATAGGGGAAATTGATATCTATGTTTTTGCCAACCGTTTCCTTAACTATCCCATAGGTGTCATATCAGAAAGAGAATTCCAGAGAGACCTGGAAGAGGATATCTTAGAAAACTTAAAAGATCAAAAAGTAATAGCAGTTTGCAAAATTACAATTCAAAAAAATAATCAAAATCATCCAACCAAACATTTAATACCAATATTCAATACTCCAGTTTTGTCGAAATTTGTAAAAATAGCTTATATCAAATGCCCAGTTGAATCATTCATTCCAGATCCACTCCGCTGCTTTAAATGTCAAAAATTTGGTCACTCTATAGCAGCTTGTAGGAGCGACAAAGAAATTTGCCCCCGATGCTCCCTTCAGGACCACAATAGTAAAAACTGTACAGCTACCACACCAACCAAATATCTCATATTCCTCAGCATTAAATTCAATCGTTCCAACTTCAAAACCACGCAATCCACAAAATCAACCATAAATGAATAAAGAAACAAATGCTCCTGCAGCCCGCATAGCAGACCCTGATACCATAACTATTAAAAAAAAACTGACTATCTGGCAGTTTTGGAAATAAATAAAAAAAAAAAACTGTTGAATAAACTTCTAACTCTTCTCTGAAAATGACTAAACTGAAAAAAGCTTTAATGAAGGAAAAAAGTACTACAAGGAAAAAAAAGACACCCAAAGCAAAAGAAACAAATAAAATTGAAGAAAAGGTCGAATATTTTATAATCTATCCATCTGATGATAGTATGAGTGATATGGATGAGGACAGAGTGGACTCTGGTCCAACTATTTCAACGGGCTATTTTAAATCGAATTTTAAAAAAACAACTTAAAGGTTAATGTTCTCTAAACTTTATCCTTTTTTTTTTTTTACTTAAAGCAATCTTTTTCCTTTGCCCTTTCTAAAATCTTTATGTCTATTTTAGTATCTTGGAACTGCCAAGGATACATAAATAAATCTTCAGAATTGGGAGACATTATAAACAAATACCACCCTTCATGTATTGCACTCCAGGAAACCTACCTTAAAACAGGAAAACAGAACATATGACAGTAAAAAAAAAATTCAGCAAGCACAATATTCAAAACAGATTTTCTGGGGGCTTAGCAATTCTTGTCGCCATAAATATTCCGTCAATGCCATTAAATCTGAGCATTAATTTGCAAGCTGTGGTTGTGCGGATTAAGATGAAAAGTTTAATAACTATCTGTAACCCCTATTTGTCATCAAAACAACAAATAAGCCAAACGAACCTAAATAATTTTATTGGCCAATTACCTTCTCCTTTCATTATTTTGGGCAACCTTAATGGCCATAGCCCTTTTTGGGGAAGCACTGATTCTAATCCGCGTGGTCAGCAAATCCAACAATTTCTTGCAGATAATAATTTATGCATTTTCAATTCAGACGAAAAAACGCATTTTCATCAACTCGAACTTTTCATTCTATGATCTCGCTATTTGCTCTCCGTCTTTATTGCCTTTTTTCAGTTTAATTGTTGACAATGATCTTTATAATAGCGACCAATTCCTTTAATTTTGACTGACAGTAGACACAATGTAGCTAGTTCTTTCCGACTATCCAAATACGTATTAAATGTAGCAAACGCAAAAATTTACTTCTCTGGCTAATATCAATTCAGAAATAGTTAAATCTTCCACGATGAAGCTGTGCAGCATATAGTCAGCAGATAACACTATTCCAAAGAAATCTGGAGTTTATAGGAAGCAAAACAAGCGGTGGTGGGATGCTGCCAACAAGCATATAAAAGACAAAAAAGGGCATGGAATATTTTTCACCAGAATCCCTCTACTGAAAATTTTATCAATTTTAAAAAATTTAGAGCAGAATCTAGAAAAATCCAACGACATTGTAGAAGAATTTCTTCTCAAAAATTCGTTTCTGGTATCACTTCAATAATATCTAGCCATCATATGTGGAGTAAAGTTGAAAAAGCTTCAAGTGCTTCTCATTCTAATACATTTTCAATTTTAATTGTTAAAGGAAACGCCATATCATCCACAAAAGATATTGCAAATACCATAGCTTCAACATTATCTCACACTTCTAGCAGTAAATATTATTCTCCTGCGTTTTTGAAATACAAAGAGAAAGCAAAAACTAAATTTTAATTCTCAGACTAACCTGCCCTACAACAGCGATTTTACATTTTTAGAATTCCAATCATGTCTTACCAATGTCCATGACTCTTCTCCCGGTCCTGACAACGGTAGTTACTCTATGATTAAAAACTTAACAACAGAGTCGAAAAAAAAAGCTTATTGTATCTCTATAATCGTATCTGGTATGAACAATATTTTCCTACTTTTTGGCAACAAGCTATAATAATTCCTTTATTAAAATAGGGCAAAGATCCAACAAATCCATCAAATTACCGACCCATAGCTTTAACCTGTTGTCTATGCAAATTGCTAGAAAAAATGATAAATCGAAATCTAATTTTTTTTATCTGGAGGCAAATAACCTACTTCACTCGTTTCAGATTGGATTTCGAAGAGGATGGAGCCCTCTTGATAATTTTCTTGCTCTCGAATCCGATATTCGCTTTGCATTTTTACAAAGGAAGCATTTAATTGCCATCTTTTCGACATCGAAAAGGCATGCTATCGAACATGGAGATGTGGAATTTTAAAAGATTTATATGGTTTGAGACTAAGAGAAAATCTTCCAGTTTTCATCAGAAACCGTTTAAAGCTCGGAAAATTTCGTGTAAAAGTGGAATCTGAACTTTCAGACTCTTTTGTACAAGAGGAAAGTGTTCCCTAGGGCACTGTTTTAAGCGTCACTCTAATTATTTAAAAAATAAATAACATTTTAAAGCAACTTCCAATTCCTGAGAAGGGATTTTTATATGTCTGTACATTTCTAGTACAGGAACGCATATGAATTTTATGCAAAGATAACTGCAGATTGCAATCAATAGTATTACCCAATGGACAAATACTAATGGTTTCACCATCTCAACATTGAAAACGGCTGGTGTCCACTTCTGTCGGAAACGTAGCCTTCATTTAAATCCTGATCTGAAACTTAACGATGAGCCAATACCATTTTTAAATGAAATTCGAGTTTTTGGTATTATCTTTGATAAAAAGCTCACCTTTCAATCTCATATAAAACTTTCACTTAAAAAGTGAGAAAAATCTTTAAATACATTTAAAAGTATCAACAACATCATAGGGAGGTGACAGAAATTCTATGATTAAAGTATACAAGGCCATTGTTCTTTCCAAGATGGATTATGGTTCCTCAATATACGGTTCTGCTAGAAAAAGTATTTTATAAAAATTGGACCCTATTCACCACACAGCTCTTCGGCTTTGTTCAGGAGCTTTCAGGACATCCCCTGTTAAAAGCTTGTATGCTGAAACCTGTGAACTGGTCCTGGAATTAAGAAGACAATTTTTGTCACTAAGTTATTATTTTAGAATCCAATCGAATATGAAACATCCATTTTATGACTTCAAACTTCGCCCCTTTTTAGTTGCTTGCAAGATGCAAGAAAGTCATTCATTCCTTTTTTTTTTTTTTTTTTTTTTTTACAAGAATTCATTACATTCTTTTAGACCTTAATCTACTGCATGTCCATGCAACTCATCAACCAGAAAATACTTTTCCATCTTTGAAAATTCCCGAAATGCAATATTTAAATCCTTCTGAAAATTTTAGCAAGCCTGATACAGCAGATATCATTAATCAAGAAATTTTCTTACAGCATACACTGCGGGAAAAAAGTAGAAGGACAATAGATTATTTTAAATCAATGAATAATACAGCATTTTTGAAATAATTATTTTACATACAAAATTTTTACAAGCAGATAGCTGCATCTATATAAAACAAAATAGGACACATTTTTTAAAAAAAAGTATACTTAATTGAAAACAATTAGTTTTGACGATGTCATAATCCGTGAAAAAAGTAGAAGGACGCTTCTAAAAAATGGGTGTACTATATTAATTAATATAGAATTCTTCTTCCATTGGCTCGAATTACTTCAAAGATTCTGTTGGGCATTAAACTATTTAAAGATTGAATTTCTGATTGGCAAAATTTGTCCCGTACACATTCTAATGATTTCTGCATTCAGCTACAGATTCAAACTGTTTTCCTCCCTCGTAAACGTGACGTACAATCATTGACCATAAGTTCTCTACAATGTTGAGATCAAGACTTTTAGCAGGTCATTGTAAAATACCAACTTTGCTTGCTGCAAACTAATTTTTAACACCATTTGCTGTGTGAATTGATGCTCCGCCTTGTTGGAAAACCCAGTCACCTCCTCCTAATTGAGTGCCATATGGAAGAGGATTTGAGTTTAGAGTCTGGATGTAGTCTGTATGGTGCTGTCTACCGTTTAGAAAAGCTAGATTTGTTCTACCTCCATAGCCAACTGCTACCCAAATTATTAGACCACCACCTCCCATTTGTCGTATAGAATAAGTCTCTTCTTCTTTACCAAGACAGTGCCAATAGTACTAACCATCTGGACCATCGAAATTGAACTTTTCTCATCGAAAAATACAACTCAGGTCCATTCAGAGATCCAGGACCTGTGGTCTTTAACCCACTGCAGTCGGTGCTTAATGTGTCCTTCATTTCACTTCGTATGGTGCTTCCGTGTTTTGAAGATGAACTTTGAGCTTTTTATATAGTTATAGACAGTTCTTTTGGTTACGTGTGTAATCCCTGAAATGCATTGAGCCTTGCTAATACTTCCACCTGTATTTTTGAGTTTACGAATTATTTTTCTTTGATCACGTTGAATAAGTTTTTTCGGCCTTCCCGTCTTCTTTTTTATTCAGTCACTTTCGAGGTTTCTTATGAAGTTCGAAACAGTATTAAACTGCCTTACAATCTCTCTAACACCTTTTTCTTCATTTTTATAGGCAACTATTTGGCCCTTCTAGAACTCACTTAAGGATTTTCCTCTGGGCTTTCTAAAACCAACAAAAACTATGAATTTTTAACTAAATTCTTTATTTTTGATAAAACGTTATTAAAAGTAAAAGAGTATACTAACCTTTATGGTTTCCAACAGCTTTAAAATCAATTTTTTGGATGTGTCCTTCTACTTTTTTCACACACTGAAAGTTATTAAGTATTGAATTCTTAATCTGAAATAGGGGTATCTAAAAATTTTTCACCAAATCTAAATTAAAACATTAATAAAACAGTCTCTTTAAAAAATCAGATCAAAAGCAGTAAAATTAAAGCAAAATGTACAAAAAAAATGACTGTCCTTCTACTTTTCTCACTCAATGTAGACACCAATATCAAAATTTTATTCCAGTTTTAATAGAGGATCGAAATCAGTTGCTCATGTCTCTTTTGCTGTTGTTTTACCTCATGCAGTTTCTTCTTTGAAACTTCATCCTTCTTGTTCAGTTTTTACTGCAGAAATAAGTGGTCTTTTATATGTTCTAGAAGAAATTTCTTATAGGATAAAAATTTTATTATCTATACGAACTCTCTGAGCATTTTGTATTCTCTAAAATCAAGTAATCCTCATCCCTTGGTTTTAAAGGCCTTAGATGTTCTTGATAAACTAACTTCTCGTAATTATATTTTATTCTGTCGGGTACCATCCATATTGGAATGTTGGGTAACGAAGAGGCAAACAAGGCTGTCAAATCGGCGACTAATTCAATCGTTACTAATATTCCTGTGAACGACATAAAGAAACACATTAAAATGCTTCTTTATTCTAAATGGCAGAGATAGTGGGACCTGGAGTTAAACAACAAACTTCATATGATCAAGCCCCATTTACCATCTTGGCCATCATTAGCGAACAGAAAAGCAGATACTGTTGTGACACGTTTACGAATTGAACACACGAGATTCACCCATATTCATTTGTTGTTAGGTGAACAACCACCACTGAGTTCGTGATGTAATTGTCAAAGGTCTGTACTGCATATTTTGTCAGAATGCCCAAATTTTAATGCCCAGCGCTTACACTTTTTTCAAAAGTCTTGCCCTTCATTATCTTTTCAACTGGATAAGATACCTCATGTCCAAATCTTTGCTTTTTTTACAGTCCATAAAGTTTTATCCCTTTATTTGAATCGTGATTACATTTTAGCTTCTCCTCATATTCCCTTTGATGATTCTTTTAAAGTAATATAATTTTACCCAAGTTTTGGCGCAGTATGGACAACATCATGGCTCTTGCGCCATAAAAACCCTAACAAATCAAATCAGTCACCGATTATTATGGCTGTTTCATTGTTCGCTAAATCACGTGACATATCCATTACGGCAATTATTGCTATGCGAGCATGTATTATGAAACCACCTTTATATGGCTTCGAACAAACAGATTTCTCAATTTTACCAGCAATTGCCAACAAACCCACAAGGTGATCATAGTTTTATGACTCGACTATGTAAAAACGTACTATTAGATATAATAGAAGAAAATTGGATAAACTAAATAATCACGTATTTACATCTTTCATTACCAATAATGTGAAAACGGTCACAAAAATATTCACACTGCGAGAAAAATTGAAGTCATTTGACAATATATTAAAGGAAATGAAATGCTTGCTTTGAAGTATGGCAACCCTTTACTGAAGCACAGAGAAATATTGATTCCAATAAAACTTAATGCCAACTATATTGAACGTAATAAAAAACAAGCGTCGGTCAACAAAATACTAAAATAGTTTTATCAAGCAATAAAAGTATTTTTAATTAATTTTTAAGTGCCCGCATACTAGTTAGGATTGAGAAATTTGCTGTAAAAATAGTATAGTTTAGATTATACTGAAAGTTTCAGAAAACTATTTTAGTCGCATATGTATTTTAATACCTAGTGGGATTTTAAGATAAGATTTGTTTGGCAACAGGTACTTTTATTTATTCCCCCCTCACGTTTTTTTTCTTCTATTGTATCAGTATAAAAATGAATAAAATTCTAATGTCTGTTGAAATCTACACCACCAAATTCTTTGATTAGTTAATTCGATGGCTTGTACGAATATCCACAAGATTGCAAATACAGATACTAACATTCTTTTACATTTTTGAATATTAAAATGTGCATTTTGGTGGAATATTACAAATGTGAATATGTTAATTATAAAAAATAAACCGTTCCTAGTTATTTCGTTTTGAAAAATTAATTTATTGTATTTAAGCTAAATATAATTGACTGATGTGAAGTCATTATGGCAAACATAGTTGTATAGGTCATTAAAAAAAAATCTATGTATATACTATCAAATGGCAAACGTAACTATATAGGTCCTTAACAAATGCATTCACATTATTTAATCCGGAAAAGTTCGTCTTTAACATCGTGCACTTTCATTTCATTTTTAATAAGCTTTTTTTTAATTAGAAAAACCACGCTCATTTTTTAAAAAAATTATTGAAACAATGTGCAACGGTAAAACAACTTCTATATGAACTTCTTTACTTTTTTCACTTCAACACGAAAATTTTTTAATCTTCATTAAATTGTGAACGATGCTATCAAAGGATGTGTAAGGATTTTAAATTTAATAATGTTGACTAACACATTTATATACGAAGTTATTAATCTATCAAGTTTCATAAAGCTAATTAAATGTATAAAATATACAACACTCATACAAATGCAATTTAAATTACTCAAACCATGTGAAAAAAATTAATGATTCCAGTATAAATAGAAAATCATACAAGCAAATTAGACAAATTTTAAAAACTAGTACATAGTCATGAACTAAAATTCCTGAAGAGTAGATCAAGAAAAATGTTCAATCAATTTTTTTTCTTTCATTGCAATAGAATTACACATGATGCCCGTCACATTTGAAATCATCGCTCGTCAGTATATATATATATATATATATATATATATATATATATATATATGGATTCGTTAAAAAAAATAAAACTTAAAACTTAGCTCCGCGATGATTTTTAGCCAAAATATGCACATGATTTTTTTTCCCTTCGAATTAAAAAATAGCATGTTTTAATGCGCAAAATAATGAGAAGACGAGTAGAATAAGAAAGACAATTACGAAGCTTAAGATTTAAGAGTTTATATATACATTGCATTTCTAGAGACTTTTTCTTCAGTCAAATTAAATCCAGTTCTTATTATTTTCATTTCAAATTTGATATGCTAAACTGAAAAATGGAGGTCTTATAACTCACCTGTTATATTATATTATATATATATAATAATGATAAAGCAATAATAATAATCTAATTGATCATTATTATGATGGTGAGTCATAAAAATGAAATAATTTACCGGGCTGTTTAATTTACAAATTTCTTACCTTACTTTGAATTCTTTTTGAAAATCGCAACACATCCTTGCGTACAAATGGTAAAAAGTTAAAAGACCATTTTAATCTTTTAGGAACATCCTGTATTCCTGAACATCCTGGTGCCCACTCGAATTGTACTCCATAATTCTTAATCGTTAAATCCAAGCATATACTTTTAAATGAGAAATGCTTTACATGAAATAAAGAATTTCTTATCAATAAATGTAATGCTGAAAAATGTTAATTATGAAATTAAATTTTTATACAAACCTAGATTCTATTACTAATATTTTTTACATTGACCCCCAGTTCTATTATTAATATTTAGTTTAGAAAAACTGGAAACCCTAATACACACTAACTGCTTTATGACTAAAAGTAGATAGTATACAATATTTTAAGGAACAATTGTCAACTTACTCAAAACTGATAATCAGCTTATATGCAAAAATTTGATGAAAAGAATTAGGTAATTTCATTACAAAAGGAAATATTATTTAAATAAGAATTAAAATATATTTTTAAAACTTGAAATAAGTTACACCCTTTAAACAGGGTGTGTAGAGAGAAATCGCTGTTAAGAATTAAGTACTTTTAAAAACCGTAGCCAAACAAACAAACAAAAAGCACTTTTGCATAGACACGTATACGTAAACTGTGCATTTTCAAAGCAAAAGATTTCTGTTTTAAAATAATGCATAGTTTTTATTGAAAATCATTTTAAATGCTTATTCTTTAAATATTAATATTTATTTCTGTACTTGGGCAACGCCTTCTATTGTAAAGTGCTTTTATTTTATTTATTTGACAAAAGCAAACGATCATAAAAATGAAAAAAAAAACCTATAACACCAAAAAATATTAAATGAACTTTCATAAAATTAACAATACAGATCTGTGGGGTTTTTTTCAATATTTCTTAAATTTAATAAATTACCAATTCATTAAAATAAACTCGTACAACATTTCTGAACATGTCGATAGTGATGTAGAAGCACAGAAATAAATTAATAAAAATTATATCTGATTTTATATATGCGACAACAAATGAGATTCAGCATGGCTGGGATGGGAAGAGTTAATTTTGAAGTCCTATTAAGCTAAAAACTAAAGCATTCCTGTGACTTAACATCATGAAACTGCCATGAAATTGATGGTAAAACAATGTGATGTTCAAAAATTTTTTAGACAAGTTTTAATAGAAAATAATAACAACGTTCAAAATGATTAGACTAAAAAGAAGTTGTCTAATCACCTCTTACTTCTAAAATTAAATAAAAAGCCTATTTTGAATCTAAGTTCCTAAAATTTAATGAAAATATGCTTATAACCTATAGGCAAAAAATTATTTTAAAAAACTACTGAAGAAATGTTAGCTATATTTTATAAAGAAATAAAAATACTTTTACAAGTCGTAGTTTTCGCAAATAACTGACACAAATTCATGAAGTAAAAAATAGCTCTGAATTTAGAAGCAAAATGAAAATAAAGCATCGTAAAAGTCTCCCCAAAACATTATCACATACTGCCAGAAAATGCCTTGCATGGTACAGGTGTATAATAGTAACGAAATATTAACCTTAGACGTGAATTAAATATTTGTACTGATTCTATCATGTGATTCTTGGCAAGTGTTTTGGAAATTAATACCCGAGATGAGGTTAAAGGTATCCGAAACGCGAATTTGGATTTTCGATGCATTCTTTCCAACTGATTAAAACAAAAATAAAATTACACTTGTAGTCACAAAATTACATGTGAAATTTAATACATTTAAGTCATAGCATTCTGGAGTTATCGTGTTTACATACTGAAGAAGCACAGACCGACAGATAGGGATCCCTCTGTGGATTTTGCCCTAACTTTTATAGATGTTAAATCTGTGTAGCGAATTTTACCTCTCTTCGTTTTATAGTTATCTTGCTAATTTATATGCGAACGGCCGGACAAAACGTTTTGCATACGGATGTTGCTGAAAATTTGAAGGAACTGTAAATTTGGTTCACAGACAGACAAACATTTCCGAAAATGTGTTTTTCTAATGCAAGGAGATTTTAAACGTGGGGATTCCTCAAAATCTCGAGTTTTAAATTTTTTGGCAATTATAATACTTTCGCTATATTTCATATGCACGAAAGTAAAAAGGTAAGTTGAAACACCTTTATTTAAAAAATATATAAATCTTTTTGAAGACAGCACGGGAAAATATACTGCAATGTTTCATATTTAACAAAACTCATCAAGTAAAGAATTTTATTTGATGAACTGCTTAAAATAAGTATAAATAAAAGCAAAGGAAAAAATTTCATTCTTTTACCTCAACTTAAGCAGTTGCAGAGTAAAATAATTTAACAATTCGAAGAAGCAATGACATTATTTTGAATTTTACTATAATAACCAAAGGGAATGGTCTCCGTAAAACTTTCTCATGCAATCTCTAATAAACTTATCATGCCAGAGAAAGCCTTACAGGGTATTGGTATACAATAGTCACGGAATATTATATTTTTGCATGATTTTAGCATTTTTACTGAATCTATCGAGTCATCTTTGGTGAATAATTTGCCGCCTAATCCCTGGAATGCTTTAACAGTATCCAAAAATAGAACTTGTGTTTTAAACACGTTTTTCACAACCGATTGAAATAAAAATTTGACACAAAATTGCACTTGTAGTCACGAAATCACATACCAATTTTGATGTATTTAAATAACTGCGTCTTTGAAGTATAATGTTTATATGTTTCTGAAAATGCTGACAGTTCGATCCATAATAGGATTTGACTCAAAATCTGGTAAATGATAATGACACATTTGGCATCATAGATGTTAAATTAAATATTAATAGATGCAGAGAATTTTATCTACCAAGCTCTCTTCGTTTTGTAATTATCGTGTTAACTCACAATCGACCAACCCGATAGATGGACCCACTTTGACAAGATCTTATTCCAAATAGTATATACTAATATTATAAATGTGAAAGTTTGGATGGATGGATGTTTGTTACTCCGTCATGGCAGTGAGGCTGAACGGAATGAGATGAATAGAACATAGGCTACTATTTATTCTGGTTAATTCAGTGATTAATTTTTTTATGAATTAAAAATTAACTTTCGCGCCAAAAGGATGAGGCCAAATCCCGCCAAAGATGACTAAAGCTCCAGTTTTTTTTTTGTTTTTGTTTTTTTTTTTTCCCCATTAGTAGTCAGGTTAGGCTTAACAGAATTTTGACCCATTATTTCAAACGATTCTGTTTAGTTTCTTAGTGTTTCAGGCATTTAAAATCAAATGTTGTTAATTAATCGATCTTTCGGATTCATTATAAAGTATTTTTAAATTAAAAGAAAACAGAATAAAGGAATTAAAGATTTCTTATTTGCAGTGTGTTACCCCATCTGGCGCAGGAAAATTTGACATTTGCGTTACGCCAACGGGCGTTGAAAGTTCATGCGTGATTGTTGACAACTGTGTTTTCATTTAAATTTTAAAAAAAATTGTATGTATAATACTGTTATAGCTATCTCAATCTCGATCAATAAATAAAAGGGATTCCACTTGATTTTAAAAAAAATACGGAGTTGATTTACTGTTTTGTTTTATTTCAGGTGCACACTGTAAATAAATTGTTTTTAAGTTAGTTGTGAACTTTAAAATTGGTTAAGTTGTATTTTTATGTTATATATTTTTCGTACATATAGTTTTAAATGCATCGTTTTTAGGATAGTTTTAATCTTTTTAATTTATCACTTGACAGTTTTTCGAAATGCCCGGAAAAAGCAAATCTAATCTTTCAAAAAGGAGTAAGCAAGCTCAGGCTATGGAATTAAGTAGAAGTGGAGAGTCGAATCCTTAAGTAGAATTAAGGAAGCGGAGCGACAAGCTACATCTAGATCAGATGAAATGCCATAAACGGTATTGGAATAACGGACTTCATTAAAACCTCTTATACATACACATCAAAATTTCCACATGAACGAAGTCGCGGGTAAAAGCTAGTCTGATATAAATCTGCACATTTGGTGCAAAGACTGAATACCAAATTTCAGTCATCTAGCTCTCAAAGCATTTTCGAGTTATTTTTGTCGGAGACAGACGAACAATGCCCAAAAATGTGTTTTTTGAACTCGGGGAGGTCTAAATGCTGAGATTCGTCAAAATCTCGAGTTCGATTTGGGGGGGGGGGGGCGATTATTACACTTTCTATAAATTAAATATAAGAGAACATATAAGTATAAACTGAATCCAAAATTAATTTCTCAAAAATTAATAAAACTGAAGAAAAAATTCATTCATTTAAACAAAAATTTTAAAATTGAAAAGCTTTTATAGCCTTTAAAATGGTGTTAAAATAATTTTTCTGCGATAATATGCATATAGATTATAAAGAAAATACGTTAAAATTTGTTTAAATTAAACATCAAATTAAAAGCTTGAGAAATCCGTTTTTAGTGAGCCACTAATGTAACCAAAATAACTTCTCAAATTTCGTCTTCTAACTTCAATGGCTTATGTTGCACGTAGCTCAAGACAAACCTTTATATATAAAAATAGATTTCACTAGGAAAAAAGAAAAATTCTTTAGGATTTATAAAAAGAAAAAATCGTTATAAAATTTAGAATCTAAAATCCTGAAAAATAAAAGTTCTGAAGAACTTCTTTCACTACTTTAAAAAATTTTAAGTACCACATCCAGCAATTTGCTAAAATCAAGTGAAAACTAAAATGTATCGAGATTGGTCCAACAAATATAATTTTTCATATGGATGGTGATATTCAAAAAACACAGCAAAAAATGTTATGATCATTGAAAATTTAAGACTTCAAGTTAAAATTTGATCATATTAGATTTTACGCGATTCTTCTTTAACAACGCACAAAAATTCAAATGTTTACTTACCAGATGTAACTTAAATAAATTCTTTAACATCTAAAATATTAAAAATTGAAGTTCGAACGTTTTTCGAATCGCAGCAAATATGATACAGTGGATATTTTCGTACTGCTCTTTCCGGATAACTATTCCAGTATTTAATAAATAGAAATGCACATAATTAAAGAAAAGAGAGCAAAAAAAAAAAAGATTAAGGGAGGGGGAAGAACATGAAACATTGTTTTAACATTTGCTAGAACACCTCTGGGATACCTTCTCCAAATATATGTATGTGTGTGTGTGTGTATCCTGTAAACAAACCTTTAAGATCATGATTTCGAATTATTATATTAAACTTGTGGGGAAATGAAAAGCTTTCTCCGTCCTTCAGGAGAAAAATAAGCACATTTTAAGGACCTTTTCTCACATTTAAGCACTTTTAAGGTGCTTAAAATTGGTTTTCAATTTTAAGCACTTTTCATGACGCTACGTACCTTGAGTAAAATTTGCTCAAAATTACTTCCTTCGGCTGAAATATATACTGGCCTCTAAAAGTTAAGGTACAGTCTGTCTTGCATTTAATTTGAGATTGAATGAACGTAGAAATAAAAAATGAGCAATAAACAGCTCTTCAATGAATGCAACTTAAGAATTTTCTTGGTTTCGACACAACATGATTTACAACGAAAATTGCACTATTGACAGAGAACATTCTTGGAGAAAACAGAATATCGCTTTTTTATGTGAAAAAATGTCGCAGAAACATTACAAAAATTTGGCTCTGATAAAGTATGTCTCTACCTCTAGCTGCAATACAATGGCGGCATCGATTTTCCCTACGAAGAATAAAACTGGATGAAAACGTAATTGGTTGCAAAGACCAAACTAGGAGTAATCCTTATTCCTTTTCATCTAATGATCTCGAAGGAAGACTTAAAGTAACAACCTGCCTCTCTAGGTAGTTCCAAAGATGCCCTATCAAATTCAGGTCTGGGAATTGAACTGGCAATTACATTCGCTCAGTGCCATTACAAGCAAGATAGTCCTCAATAAACCGAGCTAGGTTTATTGAGGCCTAGGTTTAAGAAGAAAACCATTACAAGTGGGCGGACATATGGAACAAAGATCTCATCTCGATATCTTACATCGTTCAAAGTTCCTCCATAGACACATACAGGACAATGTGACAACTGGGTGAAATCCCTGTCCAAAGCATTCTTCCACCACCTCTGTAACTATTACTTTCAACAATGTTGGACTAGTTGAAGTTAGTTGTAATTAGTTGATCTTTCCGGTCATCTGACGATCTGAATCACTCTCCCAAGTAAATCTGAACTCTGATAAAAGTACAGAAGCTCATTGCTGTTTGGTCCAAGAGACGTGTTCTCTTACCCAACATAAACGGTGAGCTGTGTATTCTGGCTTCAAGGAGAAATACTCAATTAGTCGTCTTGCGTACAGATTATAATAGAGGAGTTTCTTGTCCCTGTAACCATGAAATGATTTGCCATGAGCTGAGGTACAGTAATGTTTCTCTTCTTTCGAACCGAAATAACTAAATAACAGACTCCCACAGATATTGCAATTCGTCGTCGGTTTGAAACATGTCATGAAGACACAGAATCATGGACTGAAACTAATCCATAGCCGTTTCATAACACTACGAGATACATTGAAACATACAGCAGCATCAGCTTTTGACAACCCCATTTTCATCATCCGATCGGTCGTAACCTTAAAGAATTGGGCAAACGATTTCTCCAAAACATTGCTAGGGTCTTCTATATATTGTCAATGAAACTGCAATCAACAATCATGTATAAAACTTGTATACAAAATTACGAAGATTAGATTTTCTCCCACTCCTATATATATACATTTTTTTAAATGGCAGCTATTGTTTTTGAATAAGTTTTCTCAAAGTTCGTAACTATCATGCATTTAAACTAAATTAAAAATTTTAATATTACTGCCAATCTTTTAATGATAAGTTTAGCAAAACATGTTAAACCTTAACTTTTGAAGGACAGTGTAAAAATGCAATGGGAAAACAAATTTTTGTATATTACTCAACATAACTGATATAACAGTTTTACATACCACAGTAAGACATTTTAATAAATATACTGCATATATGTAATTCATCTTTGTAGACTATTTTTTCAATAAATTCAAGAAAGTTGAATGGACTGAAATCTGGCAATTAGGGAGGCTACTTGGAAGGATTTACTATCTAGTGATGTTATTTCAAAAAGTATTCCAAAATTTATTTGGTTGGAAAATAATAGCTTAGAACACCTATGAGTTGAAGCACTTTCATACTCAAATCACATTTTTGACAAATCCTGACTGAATTCTTCAAATAACTGTTTCATAGTTCCGATGAATTAGTCATATATTTAGCAAAAGTTAAATCATAATCGTAGAAAAATGATCAAATGAACGCATATACCTACATAGTCTAAAACATTTAAAGACATATGCACTTTTTGCCTATTTGGCTGTATATTAAAAGGATTTTCAAACGTCTTAAACTGACTATTATTTGTTTATAAATTTCGATTCATGTAGATACTTCCAGTAAAAAGTCCCTATTGAGTTCATTACATCTGAAATATTCTTGCATACAAGTTTCGTCACTTTGAATTCAATTTTTAAAAAATTTAATTTTAATTTCTAGAACACAACAAATACTGTTCATGCAGTAGGAATTTTTTTAATGCAATCCTGGTGGTTGTCCCGTTAAGTGGAAATTGGAGCCCAAAATTCAGTCTAATCCTCATATTCAATTTACATTAATTAACCATGTGGCACAATACTAATATTAGTAATATATTTTTTCCAAATGCTTCAGTTTTTGTAAGCATTTGCTAATATGATTCCTTTTACAACTTTAAACCAATAAAATGTCTTAACAAAATTAAGCTAATAATGACATATATATATAATTTAATTATATATATTATTACTTTTACTAATTACACAGTTTGTACAGGTTTTAACTTAAATCATGTGAGGTATATCTCCAATGTAGTTCCATCAGATAAATACAGGATATGTTTTAAAATAACATGGGAAACTTACGGGTAGGTCAGACATACACAAACAGGTCATTTATACAAGAGGGCATGAAGATAGTGATTGGAAAAAAAGATACTCTTTGTTAGTGAATTATAGTGCGATTATGAAAAAACAATTGACATATGAGGCCCACCTTCACATACAATGACACTTTGAACATACATGGAAAATTTACAAACATAACAAAATATTTTGTTTCTCAACTCTTACTGATTGCTTTCACCCATTTCTTAGTCCTCATCTAGAAAAGGCGTTTTTTATTCAACAAATACCGATCCAACACAAGATTTTTTTTTATTGCAAACAGCACATTTCACTAATAAAAGAGGACATTGTACCTTGAAACTTTATCACTGTACAAGAATGAGAAAGCTGAACTGCATATCTTAAAAATACCTGCATCTATAATTTCATTTTGAATAGTGTAGTTGCCAGATTCATATATTGGCAAAGTTCTCTTATAATCACCTTTTGTAGGGATCACTCTTTGTAAGTCCATGCTCTAAAGTAAAAACTATTTTAAGCTTTTAAATGATTTTGAACAAACCCTGCATAAATGAAATGAACATACAAGTTGACAATATTTATGGCATCAATTACAGTTTTACTCTTCATACAGATATGTTTGCATAGAAATTAATTAAATTTTTATTCTTTCTCATGGACGTGAATAATAAATTGAAAATGTACAGAAATTCCAGAAATGTTTATTAGAAATCTATATAAATAATGTCCCGTTACTTAGTCCTAACAATAAACAAAATTTTGATTCCCGCCCTCTTCTAACAAAAAAAATAACATTTCTATTTTATATTATTTATGGTCTGTTTTAAGTCACTTATTCAATGTGATATCTGTAATTAAATTAAAATATTTTGAATGGTGTAAATTACTTATAACCAATAATGTAATAATAAAATCCACCATATTGTAAGGAAAAATGGGATGTGATTTCTATGTTACAGGCAGATAAGTATGAAAGAAACAGTGGTCAGCATGATAAACTGAAGACATATATGCAACATAGTTTCTTATTTTTAAATATTGAAAACAATCACCAACCAATATGGCAAACATTCATTATTCTCTTTGACTGAAATGTTTACAAACATAAAGAGGATCTCAATCAGTTTTTACCAGCTAAGAATTATTAGCATTTATTTTTGAAGATTTTGTTCAAAAACCAAGATTAATTATAGAGTTCATCTAAAGTTAAATTATATTTAAATATAAATAAATTTGATATTGATTCTCATAAAACTATTAGAAACAGGTGTTAATTCAAATTAAGAAAGAAAAGATAACCAAGAAAGTTAAGAATAACTTTGTAATCAAGTAAAGTTATCAAGCACAAAGATCACAAAAACAATGACTGCATGCAATAAAGAACTTGATTAATGTATTGACACAATTTAATTAAAAATAACTAAAATATACAATAAAAATGCACATTTAATTGAAAAACAAATTCTAATATGAAAACGCATAGTATGGGGCCTTCATTTATGCATGAAGATTCAAATTAACCTTTATAAAATAATGGCATCTAAATAAAAAGCCTATTTCAAAGGGGGGAATTGAATGATCCAACTATTAAACTACAGAACACTTAACCATTATTCACCTAGTTTAAACCAAAATGTTAGTTAAAAACTGAAAAAAAATGCTTAATTTAAAGCAAAAAAAAAATGCAGGAAAAAGTATATGAAATTACTAATAAGGTTGTGTTACTAATTTTATAAAAAAATTATACATTAAAGTATAATAATGATTACAATAGCCATAGAGTTAAATTAAAAGAATTAAGCAAATTGCAATTAGGAAAAGAATTTCAGTAATAATATTTTATGTTCCAGACTAGAATTATAATTCACACCAATAATCTAACTAAAGAAAAGAAATTTAGTGACTAGCTATAACAATGTTCACAATTATGAAAATTACAAAGAGGCGTTTTCAATAATCCCGTCAGACTCCATGAAAATCAGCAGCATAAGGTGGTGGTGCATACATTGCAGCATGAGGTGGTGTTTTAGTAGCAGTGTCATAATCAGGAGGCAAGAGAGCCTACAAATTAAAATATATATTATTCACTTCTGAAATCACTTATGAAAATGTGTGTTGATGATTTAATTGAGGTTGAAAATTATATGTATCTGTAAGACATGGTTAAAAGAGGAAAGGTACTGGAATGTTCGTAATAAAAGCTTTCAGGATTTTTTTTTTTATTCAGAGATTTTTTGTGAGAGTTTGAAGTTAGCTAGACATGCAACAGTACATTATACTTCAAGTCAAATTAACTTGAAAGTACAAAAAATACCCTATAAAATGTATGATTCCACCCAATAAAATAGTTATGAAATAATCTAACAGTTTTTAAAAAAATATGTACCTCAACAGAATTTTGTTTTAACTGCTTAGATGTTTTGCCCAAGAGGTATAAGTACATCGTTTTGTTGAATTTTGATAGTTGTAAGCAAAAAACTAATAACCAATAAAAAATCTATAACCAACTCCTCATTCTATAATACCTTCATTCGTTTTCTAAACCAAAGTATTTAAAATTAAAAATTTCGATAATTTCATAAAAGTCATTAGAGGTAACAGGAAATTTATCTTATACATTTAATGAATCAGTAATAAAATTAATAATTATCCAGGAAAATTATTTCAGATTACTGCAATATTTAGCAAATTCTTTGCATCAGAATTACAAAGGATATTTATAAATTAAGAAAGTTGAATATTTATAATAATATATAATTTGAAAAGTAGGTCTTTATTATTTAAATTATAATAATAGTTATTGCACTAAAAAAATTTAAACCATGCTTCTCCAGCTTTCTTGCCTTCATTAATAATGTCATCTACATCAATTTCTTTTCACAAATTATTTTCTATTGAAAACAGAATTTGTATAAACTAATACTGAATACTATAAAAACTTTTGACTGAAATGTGGTACACTTGGACTGCCAGAATTCAAGTTTAGGGATTTGCCCACTTTTGGCTATCTCTTCCTTCTAGAGGTCATTTTCAGACATAACAGTTTTGCATGATTGGCAAAACTAGGTTTGCTTTCCGACAATTAAATCAAGAAAAAAAGGATGATAAACACTAGATTTCACAGGTTAATTGGGATAAAATTGTATCTGTAAAATACAGAATTGCTCTATGGAAATATTTAAAATTGGATATGAAGCTTTCAAATCGTGCTGTATAAAAAAATGTAAAATATTTAATGCACATGCAATATTAGTTTCAAAGAAATTCCTATGAATGTATGCAGTAAAAAGAAGGGAGGGGGAAGGATTCACAGTATAATTTTTAAAATGAGATGCATTTCCATATTTACTGTAATTTAATTTATTTTCAAGTTTCACCCTTGATTTTTTTTCATTATTTGATGTAAATATTATTATTTAATTACACAAACCTGCATTTTTAGAGTTATGTCATGTTTTTTTAACTTTTGAATATTGATTCCTATGTATTGTTTCACGTTGAATCTGAATATAACATTAGTTTTTTT
This sequence comes from Argiope trifasciata, assembly GCA_026543055.1. Lineage (NCBI taxonomy): Eukaryota > Metazoa > Arthropoda > Arachnida > Araneae > Araneidae > Argiope > Argiope trifasciata. The sequence continues at coordinate 4,412,734 of JAPMOQ010049656.1, read as the reverse complement.
CCATCACGTCAGGATTTTTTTCAAAATGCAATTTTCGAAATTTGTAATGTTGCAAAACATCGAAAATGTGAAACATATTGACAGATTTAAAATATTTTTTTTTATTACAAAATCTTTTTAATTTAATAAAATTTATGGCTTATACTTTACAATATCATAGCCAAGCATATCAAGAGTCCGTTAGGGAGGGGAGGGGGACAAAAGTTTAATGAAAACTCCACAATATTAGCCTAAATTTCCGTTTCATTACGTTTTCCATAAAGTTTATTTTATATTCATTTCATTTAACACTGATAAGGAACTTCTCAGAAAAACAAACGAATTACGCCGGAATGCAGGTAGCAGGCAGTGGCTACACGTGTGCTCAGAATAATAAAAACCGCAGTTTAGTTGTATCTACTGGAGTAAGAGATTGTGTTAATGTAAGTATGTTTATTAGTTTCATGATGGCTTCAAGAGGCTGCAAAAAATCTCCAGATCTATTTTGTTATATTTATGGCGAGTTAATGGTGGAAAGGCAAAAAAAGAAATATGACAAGTTTCGTTCGGAAAGTTTATCTCACATATTTCGGTATAAGAATAGACAAGACAAAACTTGGGTACCCCATTACGTTCGCTATACGTGTATCGAAAGACTTCGACGGTGGTCAAAGGGTGAACAACATGCTTTCAGATTTGGAGTGCCGATGATATGGCGAGAGCCATAAAATCGCACCGATGATTGCTATTTTTTGTTTCATCGGTATACATGGTTTCAATGTAGAGTAATAAAAAGAAAATCATTTATGTATATATGCAATCAGCTTTACGTCCTGACCCTCATGGTCCAGACGTACCAGTGCCAATTGCACCTATAAATTTGCTTGAAATAGATGGTTCGGAATGTGATTCAAATGAAGAAGATGAAGAGGAGTGCAAATCTAAAAATGCTGAACCACAAACTTTTTCACAAGTTGAATTAAACAATTTGATTCGCGACTTATATCTGACAAAAGAGGATCCAGATTTGCTTGCTTCAAGACTTAGAGAGAAGAATTTGCTCGAAGCTGGTACTACGTTTTCCTGGTTCAGGCGTAGAGAAAAAGAATTTCTTCTATACTTTTGGGATTATGGGGACTTACTGTTCTGCAATGATGTGTGAACTTTTTAAAACATTTCAAATTCCATATGAAAGCACCAATTGAAGACTATTCATAGATTCGTCCAAAAGAAGCCTTAAAGCTGTGCTTCTTCACAACAGAAATAAGTATGCATCAATTCCCATAGGATATTCCGTACACTTAAAATAATGTTATGAAAATTTAAAATTGGTACACGATACAATTAAGTACGACGACAATGAGTGGACAGTTTGTGGGGATCTTAGTTATTTCGACGATCTTAGGACAGCAAGGCGGATGCACAAAGTTTCCTTGTTTTTTATGTGAGTGGGATAGCAGAGACAGGCAAAACCATTGGAAGTAGAAAGATTGGCCAAAACGAGATTCATTAGAACTTGGGGGGGAAAATGTACTCCAGAAAGCTCTCATAGATAGGAATAAAGTTCTCCTTCCACCTCTACATATCAAATTGGGATTAATGAAGCAATTTGTGAAAGCTTTATCAAAAGAAAGCAAATATTTTTCAAATACATCTGCAACATATTTCCATAAAAACTAAAAGAGGGTGTCTTTATGGATCCAGATATTAGAAAACTTTTCAAAGATGGTAATTTTGAGAAAGAAATGGTTGTTGAAAAAGAAGCCTGGTCTGCTCGTAAAGATGCAGCAATGAAATTTCTGGGCAACATGAAAGATCCGAATTTCAAATCGATCGTTGAAACCATGCTGCTGAAAAAAATTTAAGCTGTTCCATGAGTTTGAAGGTTCATTTTCTAAATTCACATTTGGATTACTTTCCTGAGAACTTGGATGCTGTTAGTGAAGAGATGGGTGAGCGATTCCATCAGAATATCCAAAAAATGGAAAATCGTTATCAAGGAAGATGTAATACTTCAATGATGGCAGACTATTGCTGGATGCTGCACCGCGATGAACCAACAAGGGCACATGGACGGAAAAGCCTCCAATACAGCATGACTGGTTAAAAGAGACAACGACAGAAATGAAAGGCAACTTTTTTTACATATATCATCATTAAGACTGGTTAAAATCAAATTTAATTAAATTTAAAGTTAATTATATAAAATTAAGTGTATCAATATAAAATTTCGTGTACCAAAATTAACTTGTTACATTTAGGCTAATTTTGTGGTAGTTTTCATTGAATTTTTGCCCTCCGCCTCTCCCCAACGGATTATTGATGTGCTTGGCTATGATACTGTAAAGTATAAGCCAAAAATTAAAATATATTAAATACATTTTATAATTAAAAACCGCTTTATATCTGTCAATATGTTTCATATTTTTGATGTTTTGCAACATATTATAAATTTCAAAAATTGCGCTTTGCAAAAAAATCCTGACGTGGTGAAAAAAACTAATGCCATATTCAGATTCAGCGTGAAAAAATACATAACAATCAATAATCAAAAGTTAAAAAACATGACCCATGCAAGCCTGTGTTATCAAAATATTACCTGCATCCTTTATCTAAGAACATGAAAAAAAAAAGGCTAATATAGTCAATTCAAAGTTTTTTAAAATTATTTTACACCAAATTTTCAACCGCGAACAATTTTACATACAGACTCATGTTTCTATTTATATCTCAGTTTTTAAGTATCGCTATTTTCAATAGCTAATGAACAAGATATGCATTTAAATACAATATGGGAAAAAACCAAACCATCTTCTGGCTATACGTTTTAAGTGCAAAATGTCACAAACTCTAATTCATGTACCAAAAATTACAAAAAAAAAAAAAAAAAGAAAAAGAAAAAGAAAAAAGAAAAAAAAAGAAAAAAAAATCTGTTTAATGGTAAGCTAAGGTCAGGTCTAACAGAGAAAGCGTTTGTATAGGAATAAACTACATAATTGTTTAGTGTGAAAGCCTATTACAGCCTTTTCCATATAGTCAAGATAACCTAGTCTTAGAATATTATTCTATTTGGATGGGGTAGGGGGAGGAGGTTAAGTAATGCCTACCAACCTTTATTTTATAACTGATTACAGATTTGATTATAAAAAAGCTATAATCTCAGATACCAGATTAAAAAATAGTTAACATTATTAAAATCAAATTTTATCAAACTAGTTTCTTTTAATTAGCATACAACAAAGAAAATTTCAAAGTTTCAATAAAAGATGATGATTCATCTGGATTTATTTCAAATAATTTCTATATATGATAATATTTAAAGTAAAGTTTTTTGAATACAAATAAAAAAAAAGCTAATCTCATAATATATAGCTCTACAGTCCCAGTTCAAATCTATTATTTGTTATTCCAGAAACAATGAGAATTAAACTAATATTATTATAAAAGAATGTCTTCCTAATTTATACTAACGAAATATTTTATAAAAGCTTGTTTTTCGTTTTTATTGAATTACAAATCATGAATGCTCATATATGTCACTTAAAAATGTCGTTTTTTCATACCTCATTATCAGCCTCAATATAACTTTCAACTATCTGGGCAACATGGAGAAGCTTCAGATATTTATAGCATGACCATACAACACCCATGAAATATGCCTATAAATAAATAAACAAAAAATATTCTCAGCAATGCCATAAAACACAAAACCAATATTTCAACTCAATGGATTCGACATATATTTAAGGTATATCTCGCATTGAACTGATTGAAATGAAATAAGCTGTTTAAAATTACTTATTTTCACTTTTCGATATTAATCATAATTTTTTCAAAAATCGTGTTGAGATATTAGCCATCGGCTCGGTTTTTTAAAAAGATCTATAATGATAAATTTATAAAATTCAAAAGAAATTGGAGACAACTTTGGATAAATTTGATTCATTTCATATATTTTCATGATGTATTTTTATCTCTTGCTGCTTATTTCAATTTTAATAAGCCTAATTTCGACAAACTGTTTAATAAAACTTCGCCCCCAAACATTATTTAGTAAGAAAGGGAAATGGTTTTCATAATACATATATGAAATGGAGAAACGATTTTAAAAAGGACCAGTTCAATACCACATCAAAGGTTCAAATTTTTGGAATAATTCTCAGATAATAATATTTTTAATAAAATTTTTTAAATAGTCGCTATAAACTGTAATTTAATGTCTAGTTTAGTTTAGTTATATTAACGTCCCGTTTAAAGCAACACGAGAGCTATTTTGGGACAGATCTCGTAATTTTGAACCACGGTCAGAAGACGAGGACGACACCTAAACTGGCACCCCCCTCTCCACACTACCACACCAGAGGAAGGACGTTTGGCCTGACAGATTTAATGTGCAAGAAACCCCTCACACGACGGTTCTTTGGTGGAATCGAGTCTCGAACCTGAAACCCTCCGGTTCCGAAGATGAGACCTTACCACTAGGCCACCGCGGCCTTAATTTAATGCCTAGAGAGTATACAAAATAACTGTAGTGGAGTGCTATTTTATAGCGACTTTCAAAAAGGAGCTTTAAAATAGGAATCCACTGAATGAGTTTTTATCAACATTATCAAACATGCAAATATATAAATTTAAAAACACATAACTGAAATGAAGGGAATACAAATTAAATAGAAAACAGATGAATTAAAACCGTAAGAGAAGTGATTATCTTCGAAGAATTTCGTCGTAAATTTACAAAATTTTAAAAACATTTCAATGAAAGTTTTATTAATTTTATTTTTGATACAGCCAATTTGATGCTAAGCTTTAGTAAATATAGGCATTTACGCTAGATATCAAAACTTAATTCAATTTAATACATTTTATTAATTTTTATACCTTACATGTATGTTTTAAAGATTTCCAACTTTGCCAAAAAACATCCTCAAAATTTTTAATAAAAGTAATCTAATTTTTCTCTAAATTGTTGGTAAAATAAGTGATAATGAATCGATTAAGTTTTAAGTTCTACTAAACAACTACACAAAAAATATTTTGGCAAAATTTCTTTTCAATATCTTAAAACATTTATGAGAAGTTTACTACAAAGAAAAATACAAAAGACATAGTTTTTCAGAAAACAAATTTAAAGAATTTAAAACAGCACAAGTAACTTTGGAGCCATTCTGGAAATTTAAGGCTTGTCATATTTGTGAGTCAAACCCTTTTTAACTTGATTTTAAATTATTTTTTCTTTTAACATTTTACTTTTTCCCTGAATACTTTTATAATAGACAATAACAGATTCCCTATTTGAGAATTCATTTTTTTCATCTCTCCCCCTAACGTTGTTTTCAAGTATCAATTGATGTGTACTAACACTTGGGAATGGTTAACAACCATATATCTCTATAAGATCTAAATAGTCGGAATAAAATAATACAGCCATAATCTGCATAAATTTTTTTTCTTTTGAATAAAAATTTCTTTTATCAAAATTATCCATTAGAAGTTATTGAAACTTCTGTTATTGCTCTGTCATAGTATGTAAAATTTCTGAGCAATGTTTTACTGTAAAATACTAATCTTTATTTATTTTATAATTGAATAAGGGAAGCCGAGTGATTGTTTTTCCCCCACTATTTTTCATGTTACACTATTTACTCAAGGGCCATTTAGTTTTGCTCAAAGCTTTATATTGCAACAGCTACAAAGATTAAAAAAAAAAAAGCTGTTACTAAATAGAAAGCCAGCTTTTTAAACTTCCATCTGCCTTGTTATGGATAACAATTCCATAATAATTATTTATAGTTTATCATTAACTTTATCTTTTAAATAAAGTATTTGTATTTAGTATTATTACTATTAGTTCTCTCTATGTGTGTGTGTGTGTGTGTTCATAAATATGCTCTTACTTTAAAACTTTGATCTCTCCCCAAAAAGCTTTTTAAAATCTTTACAATCATCATAATCAGCATCGCCCTGCAACTCTTGCTTTACCATTAATCTTTTAAAAATACAGCAACGATTTTCATGCTTTCTGATGGCTGCAGTTTGAAGACAAAGAGTTGCATGCATTATTCATGTCACATATTTTGCAATTTCACCACTGCAACTTAATTTAAAATTCTCACAATATCAATGTTGAATGGTATGACAGTGACATACCATTCAACAATAAACGAATTCTCTGTTCCAAATTCAAGTAGAAATTAAAAGGTGGGAAGAGGCATACCCAGAAGCAAATAAAACAACAGATAAAGGTAATACTAACATATCTTTTAAGGAACATATTGCCAGGAAATAAGAAAATAGGTGTCTAAATCAAATGTCTGCAATTTCATGGCTCTTCAAATGCCCACACCCCAAAGGCAAATTTTGAAAACTTTCATCAAAATGAGAACTTCAAGATAGACACATATACCAAAAATAAACAAATATTTGAAGGGGGGAAAATGACTATTTCTTAGTTACAGAATGGAAAGCATTAAAAAATATTTCATACCTTCAGCATCATGCAAATAACAACAGCAATCATAAGAATAGCACAGAGCCATTCTGGATTTAAATGCAACAACTCCTTTTGCAAAGGTAAGTCAGAAGCTTCCTCCAGCATACGGCGAACATCAGGTACAGATGAAAAATAACCAACGGCCGTCAAGGCAGATATAATAAAATCAAATACTTGGAGACTGAAAAATGGCATCAAATAGTTTGGTTTACCCTAGAAAGAGAATATGATTATTAGTCGAATCAAAGTATATTCAGCTTATATGCATAATTATTTCTTCCATTACTGTTTTCATTTATTAGATTTCTAATTTAAGTACTAATTCACTAATGATGCACAAAAAGCATATCAAACTATGACATGCTTACATTTAAACAATTTTCAAATGAAAATAAGTGTATTTCTTGCAACATGACAGGAAGAAAATAATTTGATTATTTTCTCTAAGCTCTGTTGCCCAAAACATTAATATAAGAGCCAGCAGATCACGCTGCTCGTAAATTCTAATCAAAACAATGTGAATATAATCATAGTCATAATATAAGATTTTTATAGGTCAAAATTACTGTTGAAATATGAAAAATGGTTTTATGATTTTATTAACAATTTAGTAAGAGGAGTAAAAGAGTTGTTAACTTTTGATATGAGTAACCAGCCTAAAGCTGGTTACACATATAGCGAAGCTTACCGACGCCATTGAAGTAAATTAGAGCTTATACAATAGACGGAAAAATAAACGCGCAGTTAATTTGCCGTTAACGGATGCCGTGCAGATGTTGGCTGCCATTGAAGCCAACAGTATTTTTACCGTCGCTGTCCAAGTACTGGCGCACATAATCAAACGCAAGCTTACACACACGGCGTTTTTTTAACGTCTAATTTTGCTTTTTCACAATAAGTTTTACATTTCTGCGTGAAACACAGTTTTTCTTTTGGCTTCAATAGGTTTTCGTCTATTGTAAACTTGAGGGAGTTAAATATCGATAATGAAATTTTAATTGCTTTAATCCAAGTAAGGCTTGTTTTATGGGATAAAATTCTCATTATATTTGAAGGCAAAAACGCAACAGTTGCCATGAAAAGAGAGAAAGGATTTATGGTGAAATCCCTACTTTCTCGTAAGTACTTACATGAAAGAAAATGATGTAAAAATTATAATTTTGAGAGCCTAGAAATAACAGTAGTTGCAGCGAATTTTTATTTATATTGAACTATTGTTTCTAGATTTAATTATTAATTCTTTTTATTTCTGAGTTGGCTATGATTAACAAACTTTTTTTGTAACAATTTAAGCATTATTGAAAAATTAGTAACAATATCACGTTTTTCAAAAAAGTTTTATTGTGCTTTTAACTTACTTCTAATAAGACAAAAAATAGTTTTATTTAAATTAGTAAATAAAAATCATGCTTTTTTTTCCTTCCTTGGAATACTTGTTTCAAATAAGAAAGTAGCATATTTTAAAGTCGGTCGTTATTATCATGGCGATCAGAATATTTTTATGTTTAAGACGTTCGCAAGGAAACCATCCCTGTATCTGAAATAAAGTATCTACTTAGAATCTTTCACACATTGTTTGCTTTAAGGCTTTCTCTTGTAATATTCTCACGTTGAATATCTTTTTCACTCCTGTAATTGACATTATATCCTCAATCATGCATCCATCTCTATCCCTAACATAATTATAAAGAATAATATAACCTTCAACAATATCATTAGAAAACTGTGATTGAACATTAAAAGGTCGATGGGATATTCTCCATTTATTGCTAAGGATATCGAAAACGCATTTTTGAGCCTTCTTGCTCAACAAATCAATAATTAAAAATTCTGTTTTCGACTGTCAAATGTGCTCTAGCATAAGACTTAAGGTAATTTTTATGCAGCCCAAATGCTGCATTACTATCAATAGAGGGTGGAACTTTTGGGCTTTCTTTGCCTGACAAGTATTCCTCATCAGTTAGATTTATTAACTACTTTCTATTGATTTCCCCAGTTGAGTTTACTTAAAATTCGACGAATCACAGTTTTTTCCATAGCTGCCAATATGCGCAAAAATGAAACGCCATTTACTATCGGCAGTGCCTATTAACACAACTGAGTGCTCATTAACAAAACAAATATAATTTGTTTTCTTTCCCTCTTCATTTGACGACAAAATAACCATAAAGATAGAATCTACTAGCTATTCATTTCAAATTACACTTAGGCAGTAAATAGTTTAAAGTAATAAATACGATTAAAGTAAATTTGTTTATTGTTGAAACTTCGCCGACTGAGACGGAAATTTTACCGCCCTCTGTGTACATGTTCGATTTGTGTGAGCGATAACGGTAAAATATCGCAGAGGAAAGGAAAAAAAAACGCTGTATGTGTAACCAGCCTTAGAGCAAATATCACAAAAACAATCAAAACTATGAACTTTCAAACTAACGAAATTAAATCTATTGAAAAATTTGATAAGAATTTTCACATAATCTGACTATTCCTGAATCTGACTATATCTGAATTTTTTTCTTACCAAAGTAAAGAAAAAAAAAAAAAAAACGGCAACAAATACAAAATGAGGTTTATTTATTAACAGATGCCATTATCAATTTTCTTAAATTTTGTTGGGATAGCCAAACAGCAAATTTTGATTCATTTTAACAGAAGGTAAAAAATAATATGGAGAAAATAAATATAAACTAGAAATAGAGTAAATAAAACAACTCACTCTGATGGTTCCATACAGTAAAAATAAAGTAAGAATTCCAGTACAAACAGTAATTGCCAATGCTACATGAACATCTTCTGTAAGAAATTAATTATTAATTTTTGATATTGAAATATATAAAAAATAATTTGCAACATTTTACAAAAACTTCTTATAACACTAAGATGAAGTTAAAATAATTTCGTAGAAGTTTAGAAAAAAACAAAAGCACAAATTTAACTTGAAGATAGGTTTGTTCTATCTTCAAATATAAAAAGCAATCAGTAAAGATCTCTTAGGTTTGATTCGTACTAGATGATATCAAAATAGCATTCCCCTTCAAGTTAACATTTAAAATTTTAAAAATAACTAACACATTTTATGAAAGAAACTTTCACAAGCCAGAAAAGCAAATGTCTGGTGAAAGTACCGAACACACAATTTAAGAAGTTACAACTCTACAATAAAACTAATTAAATTTATGACAAAGGAACTGAAAAATTACGATGATAATTTATAGACTAATTTATATGAAGTTTTCAAATTTTTTTTTTATTTTCAATTTTAAAAAATACTACATAACATTATAAGAGTTTTAAAGTAGTTTTCTCTTAACACTTTATCTCATATGCAAGTCTGTATTATATGTGCAGAGTATGTATGCAAATGTTTTATTTAATTAAACTAAAATAGTCAAACATTGAATTCAAAAGGAACTAATCAATGAAAAAAATTTTAAATAATTTGCTAGTTATAATGATATGCAAATCAAAGACATTCAGTTTTACTGAAACGGATGTTAAATCCTAAGTTCTTACAGAAAATTAATAAAACATTTTATTTTACAAAACCTTATACCATAAGTTATTTTAACCCTCTGACTTAGTAATTTTTGAAAAATCACTATTTAAATGTGATATTTGTAAAACAGTTAAAATATTTTTTAAACAAAGTGAACTAATACTACATGTTACATGATAATAATATGATATAATAAAAATCTATTATTGTAAAAATAAACACTCTAAGCTGTGAAAAATGCAGGATGCAATAAAAAATGAATTGATTGCCAACCCGCTTAAATCGTGGATTAAGCAGCTGGAGGGTTAGTTACTCAATATTCAGTTTTAAAGGATTGTTTCAGTGAATATTTAGTTTTATAGCTTTAAAGCATAATCTGCATTTAACCTCAATATGCTTCTAGAAATTATATTATCTTCACGGACATTTCATCATTTATTTAAATGTAGGGCTTAATAATAATACAATTTTTCCCAGTATCATAAGTCTCATAGCTTTAATTCAAAATATGGATTAGATATGTTCTATTTAAATAACTCTCCAGCTCTGATTTATTAAAAACCTTGCACCAGGAAAATAAGAAATAAAAACATTTGTTTTTCTTATAATAGCAAATCGATTTGTAATTACATATTACCTCTAACAAATATGCCATAATTTTATGCAAATTTTCAATCCTTCAATTTGATTTTAAACTTATTGTTTACAAAACTTATAGATAATCTGATCAAATAACAGAAGATTGAAAAACAGAAAGTCCACACAAGGCAACAGCTACAGACTTTTGGAATTGGAACAACAGATCCCCTCACCCTTCTATTGTTTCTCTGAATCATATCCACATATTTTTATTAATCATGGGTGACCCTTTCAGTAGTTTTAATCAATTACATGATTTTTTTTTATCAATACCTCATTGACATGTGCAATCATATATAATGTTTTATTCTTTTTTAATTTTGTAAAGTCAAAAAGAATGATATTTGAAGCTATTTGTCATCAAATTCTACAAAGTGTACTATTAAACTTATATCAGGTAACATAATGAAAATAAAATATTAATAGGAAATTATTCACCATACTTTATTTTTGTACTTGGGTCATTCTGTTTTCTGATTGTTAAGGATGCATATATTAGTGATTAGTTCCTAGAATAATTGGACTTATTATTATTCTAGGTTCATTATTTTGGACTAAAATCAAAGATAAACTGAAGAACCTTCCATATCCCATACTGCATTATAAACAGTTTTTATCATTTTCAAGCATTTCGTCATTCTTATGCCTTTGAAACTGCAACTTTTTTTTTTTTTTTTGAAATTTAAGTTTTATTATGTTTATGACCTATGTGACGCATCACAAGTAAAAATTTACATTACTTTTTTGCCTATTAAAGAATTTATAATGGACAACTACATGTATTCTTCATGTAGATGCAAGAATTCCAATCACAATTTCCAGCATAATCCAAATTGATTTCAAATATTTACATCATTGAATAATATTTAATAAAATTTAACTAATCTGAACAAATTTATACATACGGTTAAATAAAATAGTTAATACAGAATTGCCACATTTTCAAACAAACTTCAGAAGAAAATATAAAAATGTTTTGCTAAATTAAAGAATAGCAGGTACTGAATTCAAATGTTTACAGTAGGAAGGAGGGGGCAGTTAAATATACAATATTTTCACATACTTAGCTGATGTTTGTCATGTCCAAATGCATAGTTTGCAGCTGGTCCAGCACTTATGTCAGGCAATTGAGGGCTATAATATTCTGATGTCAAAATTCCATTTACATCATGAGGAGTAGCGGTTCCAGATGTTGCCCATGCAGTAAATCGACTTCTTGCTTCTGGGTGAATCAAAACACTGAATAATAAAGTTAAAGCCAAAAGATGGAGCACCTAAACAGAGAAGAAATTAACAGAAGTAAAATACGCTGGCAAACTATGTTTCATAATTAACAGAGAAACAATCTTTTATTTTCATTGTAACAATTTTAGACAGTTGTTATAAAACAACCCCAAACTTATACTAAGATTACAGATTATTCTGCTTTACTGAATTTATCAAAAAACTTTTGATTTTAATTTTTCCTATATTTCCTTTTCCAAAATAAAATGCACAGAAGTTTATTTTCAAAATCTAGATCCGATAGGATTTTAAGAGCATCACTGATAAAACAAGGAATAAAAATATGGTATTTAGAATATTAAGGTAAATAGCATTTAAATTTTTACATTTCAGGTTTCATAGTTCACTTCACTTAAACCTTTATTTGAGGCATTTAAATAAAAACAAATATCATGGAAGGAATTTCATATCTTATTGATATTTTCATATAAAATATATTACAGAAAAATTATGCCAGATATAAGTTTTAATCTAATGTAATTATATATAAAATAATTAATTACCTATATTTACAAAAAAATCATAGTTGTAATGTGTTTTACAAGTAAGATATAACTATTTTATGGTTTACATAATTCTTATTTTCTTGGTAGGAGAGGAGACTCCCTCCTCAGAACTGGTTACTTTTCGAAACTCGATTTCTGAAAATCAAAGGAATGTTTGATGTAAGTTTAAAAAGTACATAATTTTTTTTCTTCTATCTTACTTAACTGAAATGGACTAAATACATTTCAGAAATATTTCAATCACTAGATTCTTCCAAGATGATGTAAAAGAGAAGCTAAAAGTATACATAGAAGCAAATTTTGCTCCAGGAATTTTTAGCCATCAAGAGAAAGATAAAATAAAACAAAAAGCAGAAGAAATGGAACAGAGAGTAAATTGTGATAGCTATGATAGCTGTTACACTAGCAGAAGATAAGCGCCTAAGTGTAAAATTCTTAAAAGATAAAACATGAATTTCTTTTTTATATTATGTATACCTTCCAAAATTTAGCAGAATGAATACTTTCAACAAGCCACCAAATTTTGCTCATATAAATTATGACAAATTGACAAAAGAAAAATATAACTTTCTTAAATCCTAATTTTACGCACTCAGTTAACAATACATGGAAAATATTTATCGAAAATACACTGATGGAAAAAAAAATCCCAACACCAAGAAAAAATTATTGTACAGTAATGAAATTTTAGGAATACATTTGTATAGGTAACATATTTAATTGATTAAAGTTTCAAGATCATAGGTAGAGCCATTGGCGAGAAGAGCCATTTCAAATGTGAAATGTTGGTACATTAGTAACCGGTGTAACCGCCAGAATTTTGAATGCAAACATGCAAACATTGTGTCGTACAAGTGTCGGATATCAGTTTGTGGGATGGAGTTCCATGCCTGTTGCACTTCGGCGGTCAATGCAGGGACGGTTAATGCTGGTTGTGGATGACGCTGGAGTTGTCGTCCAACGATGTCCCATACGTGCTCGATTGAAGAAAGATCTGGTGATCTAGCACGCCAAGGCAACATATCGACACTCTGTAGAGCATGTTGGGTTACAACAGCCGTATGAGGGCGAGCGTTAACCTGTTGGAAAACACCCCCTTGAATGCAGTTCATGAATGGCAGTACAACAGGTTGTATCACTAGACTGACGTACAAATTTGCAGTCAGGGTGCTTGGTATAACCACGAGAGTGCTCCTGCTGTCATACGAAATTGCTCCCCAAACCATAACTCCAGGAGTAGGCCCTGTGTGTCTAGGCCGTAGACAGGTCACTAGCAGGCGTTCACCTGACCTCCTTCTAACCAACAAACGGCTATCACTGCGACCAAGCCAGAACCGGCTTTCATCAGAAAAAACCTCTCCATTCCGTCCTCCAACGAGCTCTAGCTTGACACCACTCACGTCGCAAACGGCAGTGGTTTGGAGTCAGTGGAATGCACTGTACAGGGCGTCTGGCTCGGAGCTGTCCCTGAAGTAACCGATTTGTAACAGTTCGTTGTGTCACTGTGGTGCCAACTGCAGCTCGAATTTCAGCTGTAGACGCAGTACGATTAGCCACAGCCGTACGCCGAATACGACGGACTTCCCTCTCAGTAGTACCACGAAGCCGCCCGGAACCTGGTCTTCTTGAGGCAGTACCTTCCCTTGACCACAGTGGATACATTCCTGCCAAGTCTTTCAGCAATATCACGGAAAGAAAACCCACCTTCTCGTAGCCCTACAACACGACCTCGTTCAAACTCAGTGAGCTGTTGATAATGGCTTCTTCGTCTTCTCAGAGGCATCCTTGACTAACATTAACCCACTACGTCAAAGCTCAACAGTAAATAACGATCACGAACCTTACAGAGCTTATTTAAAGCAAACCTCATTTGTATGTTCATAGTGTCGCTACTAGCATCACACTTACGCGCGTAGTTCGAAATTTGAATCGACGTCATCTTTCAGATGTATAAACACGCCTACCAAATTTTGTTTATCTAGCACAGCTCCTTCCTAGTGTTGGGATTTTTTTTTTTCATCAGTGTATTTAAGACAGCAAATCTGATAAAAGCAGTTGGTCATACACGAATCAGTCATCAAATGATATCTTATTAATTTTTTTCATTTGCTAAACGATAAGTGAAAAAGTGCAAAAAACAAAATCACTGAAATGCATGACTTTCCTGAACAGTCATTCACTAGCAGAAAGAAAAAATATAATAAAAGAAAAAAGACTCATTTGCATAGTTTTTTATTCAGACTTACCAAATGCCAAATACCAAGTATTATTGTGCCAGTACGGACATGAAAGCAAATGCAGCAGCGGAAATTTTCGCCACTACCAAAATCAGATTTCATATACATTTAGGAAACTGAAATGCAGTCAGTGAAGAAGACAAATCTGAAATTTGAAAATAAACATTGTTATTTATATATAAATGAAATACAGTATATTTACGCTCATATGACAATATCTCCATATCCCTTCAGTTCTAACCACAAATTTGAACATTATTTTCAAGTATTCACTGCCTTAAAATAAATAACATAACTGAACAACAGTTTTTAAAGGACGCATTAATTAAAATTTGATTCTTCTAGAAAACTAGCCGACTCTGGTGACTAGTCTAAAAACTAGTCAGCTAGTTGGTAAGAATTAATGGTCGCTAAAATTTTCAATTAAATATTTTATATAACTTGGTTTCTTCAGCACAATTTTTATTAATCTTCAAATTTTGATATATGTGCCATTCATACTATTCCAAAACTCTTTAACCCTTCTGTTAATTTTACTATGCATTTACCATACTTTCTATCAATTCATCTAAAAGTAGTCAAAAAAATGGATATACATTCGATAGACAACGCACCTAAATTTCTAATATAACACAATTAAAATTTGGTATTTTTCTTCATATTAATAGCATTTTAAATACAAATTTAAATCTTTAAAAGATTTTTAGCAGAATTAAGAAAATATATCGCCTTTTTTCTTGAAATCTGCTTAATCAATAATGATTCGAAGTTAGGATAGATATTCAATTTCCCTCTTTTGAAAAACAAAAACGAAAAGTCTTCAATTTTAATAGTGATTTCCATCAATAACTTTGGTGTTCCTTCAAAATTCTTGCTTTTACATTATCGTTTGTGATACGTTTACAAGGTGCATATTCTAATTTTATCTTAAAAAATAAGCACTTTATTGGCCTTTTTTCATCACTTTTAGAGGAAAAAAAATTCAACATTAAGATGGGGTCTCCAGTTATAGAACTACGTGCAATGAAGTTAGATATTAACTAAGTAAGTATTCAATTTTAAATGTGAAATATCTCCAATAATTGCTGAATATGTTTCACCAAAATTGATATTATTTAAAATACTTTGCTCCGCCTTTAGTTTGAAAAATTTTACTAAAGCATTTTTTGCATATCTAAAATTATTTCCTTACACTACAGTCCACAATATTAAGAAAAATATCATACCATTACTTTATTAAAATTGCAGTTTTTAAAAAAAAGAAAAACACGGAAGAAAAATAAACAAAGCTTGAATATAAATGTCATGTTAATTATGTGTGCAAGCGTGTGTGTGTGTTTTAGAAATTTTATCTAAACTCTTTTAATTTGTTCTATTTTGTCACAAATGGCTTTTGATTAGCCAAATGCATTAGATTTTGATAGTAATGGAAAGTCTCGAAATTGCGCCTTATATTCAATTTCAGCCATTTTCTTTTCAAAATTTTTTTTTCTTTTCCAGAAAGAGATCAAGAAATCAGATTATTACTTTATGTTATTGGCGGCTATTACTTTAGCCATTTGTTCCTCAAAAAATATGCGGTATTTTCAAAGGGCTGATGTTGATGATAATTTCAATTCGTTATTAATGTTTAATGGAGTCATCCCTCCAGACTGCTTTATGTGGTCATAGATTATACGTTATGAAACAAGACGTTTAATTTAAATTTCTCATATCAATATTTTTATCAATGGTAAAATCTAAACTTCAGGATCGGAGAATTCCAAGTTCGATACCCAATTTCACCGAAGTACCACCATTATTCTTGATGCACGTTTATTCCGTCAGGGCTAAATGTCCTATCGTTGGCGTGGTGCGGAAGTTTGGAAAGGAAAGTGGCTGCTCAGGTGTCAATCGTTATCTGACTGCAAAACAAATGTACCTCTCTCAAAATAGCCCTAATGTTACTTGAAAACGAGATGTTATTATTGCTAAATTTGTTCAGAAATAATGAAAAATTTCAAAATTCTCTACAGTTTTATAAATTTACAGTCTTCAAATTCTGCAAGACTACTCAACGTGGTCGTAGACTATATGTTGTGAAATATATTTTCATTCCATTATCTACTATAGCTCAACACTTTTTTTTTATCAATTCGGAATCCTCTTTCATCAAATGAGAGAAATAATGAAAATAATTTTCAAAACTTCTAGCAGTTTTGTAAATTTGTAGTCTTCAAATAAATGATTTAAAAAAAAAAAACTCTTTCAATTTTATTTTCTTGACAATGAAATTATTAAAATCGAGTACAGATTATCTGATTGTCATCTTTATATTTTATGTAATAAATGTATATCCTCCAAGAGAAAAGCGTCACACACATCGTCTTTATGATGAAAAAGCAACACGGGACATGATTCATTCTTTTCTCTCTTGCTAGTTTTCTCTGCCAAATATTTTTTAATGATACACAATTTACAGAATTTATTAGCATTCCAACATTTTTGAAACAAGCTACTTACAATTTTATCGGATATTTCTCTTCTTGAATGTTAAGTCTCCTCCCCCTTAAGTTTGCATTCACACTATCATTTGCAGAGCATGATACGTTATTAGAAAAATTATACTAACATTAGCTATATAATGAAGAAATAATTTCACTTAAGAAATTGTTATTACAAAATTTCAAAAAATATATATTTTTTTATTATTATTAACGTATGATCATTGGATGCATAAGACTAAAATGGGTCAACATTCTGATATATTTAAAGAAATACTTTGCAACTCGTAAGACCGCAAAGGTAATAGTTTCTTCAAAACATTCTTAACACGTTAAAGGTGGGAGTAGTAGTACTACGGTTTGATCCGCGTTACCTAGCATACGTCAAGTTCCCCCGTCTTTAATGTGTTAAGTACCCTCCAATAAAAATGATATCGCCCCTCCGTCCCGCAGTGAGCAGGACTATACAAGTCACAAGCATTTCAATTTTCATTTTCACAGCCCGCACATGAGCGTTGTGTGCTTCACAGAAAAAAGTATGAAAGAAAACGAAGTATACGTTTTAGAAGATTTTTGATTGGCTAAATGCCAGAACTAAAATTTTATTAGTAATATAATTTACCAAATGCCATTTATCTCATTTTCGAGTCTCTGAGATATCGCATTTAAGTGCATACAAAATGCGCCAGACAGACAGATGATCAACTCGTTGACGGTTCTGGTTTAAAAAATGGTATTGATCAACACTTGCGATTCTAAAAACCGTGCGCCAAATTTTACAGAAATAACTCTTGCCGTTTTGAAGTTATGGTGTTCGCTTGCACTCGAACAAACAGAAACAAAATACTGCCAATGGATTTCATTCAAAATTTGATATAAGATAAATTGATAGAAGATTTGATAAATTTGATAAGAGGTACAAAAATAACACATCAAATTTCATCCGTCTAATTCTCAGAGTTTTTGAGTTACATGTTCACAGACAGATACAGATTACAAAAATTTGTTTTTCAAAAGTCTAAATAGTAGAGTTAGAATAAAAAACATTTTGTGTGTGATGATTACCATCCATTCCCTTTGAATATCTCATGTGTGAGAAAGTAAAAAAAAAAAGGGGGGGGGAATTTTATAGACATTAATTAATTTTTGATATCTTCAACAAGAGCACCAAATAATGATCTAAAAATAACTTTGGAGCCCCTTGAACATTTTGATTAACTTTTATTCCTGGAAGACTTGAAACATTCAGTGTTTGATATTTGGAAATTCACAGTGAATTAACCACATATTTTCTCTAAAATATGTGATTAAAATTTTCATCCTCAAAATTTTTTCCCACTAAAGTATTTCAAAAGATGACAATTGTTGAATTTCTAAACGATATTGAAACCTAATAACAAATACTCAAAAAAACATCGAAGAAAAATGAACAATGGTTGGTTTAGTGACTATTATAAACTAATTCAAGTGATTTTATATGAATACATAAAATTATTCATAAGCAGAAACAATTTGCTCTCTATGCAAACAAATAAAAGAAATTAAAAGAAAAGTCAATAAAATAAAGACATTTTCTCCTTATTATCAGAATTTTCCTATACTGTGATAAAAGCTTTCCACAAACTTCCAAATTCATTAAGACCCGCTCAGGGTGAAAGATCAGACTGATACATCATATAATCGGGTAGATCTGGCTTGATTATATAATTTTTTTTTTCCCGAAGAGAAAAATAAACACCTTTACAAGTCCTTATATAAAGATAATTAAAAATAAGAAGTTTTGAGAACTTTTAATGACGCTGGTTTAACATTCGCTCAGAATTCTTAGGATTTTTGTGGCAAAATAATTTTATGTTAAAAAATACTTATATAGCAGGGAAAAAAAACTGCTATCGTAGAAAAGATAACTTTTTGAGTTTTAAGATGAGATAAAAATCATTTTTATTTCGCGAAAGACGCCAAAATTTTGTTTCATTTACCAAGTTTAATAGTTGCAGGTCAAATGGTCTAGTCTGTAAAAGGCCAATTCACACACATTCATCTTTATTATAAGTAAAAATAACAATTATTTCGGAACAATCTAATTTACGTTTGAATGTACAAAACCGAACAGAGCTTTTAATAGTCAAAGCTCATGATTCTTTTGCATGTACCAAATAAATTCCGATTCTCAGCACTAATCAGTAGCATGAAATTCATAGTTAACCACTGAGAATGATTATCAAGATAAATACTGTTTAATTATCCAATAGTAAACTAGGCGACAAGTCTTAGAATTTTAGATATTTATGTTTATTTTCATACGCACATTTCATATATTTGAGGTGAAACCTAATAAAGAAAGGATATCAGTCTTAATGAATTTGTCCCTAAAAATTTGAATAACTATTGTAGCATTGCTTTGAATTGCCATAAAGAAGTCAATGGAATCAAAAATCATACTTGAAAGAAATATCCTTCCTATTCTTTTATTTTTGTTTTTAATTTTATATGCTTATAAAATGTTACAACCAGCAGCAAAAATAAGGAGACATCTCAGTAACTTTGCTACTCATTATCGCATCTTCACAAAATTGGTAATAATGGAAATTACTCAAGAAAACAGGTTTATTTAGATCAAAACATTGATTAAGCGAGTTAATTAACATTTAATCAATTAGTATATCAGAATTTCCCAATTAGAAAAACAGAGATTTTTTTTTAAATAATTAGTTCTGGTATACTTTACGAATGCATATCAAATTTTCTTCCAAAATTTGAGTAGTTTTTAAGACATAATATTTTTCGCTTATTATTCCTGCAGAAAAGAGCCAACCCATAAAGGATCATATATTAAGTAAATCTCAAATCGCTTAAAGCAAAAAAATACATTTATTTATTGATTGATTTTACTGGGATTCTAAAGAATTAACCGAACTTGAATCAAACTGATCTTTATCATGAACACCCATTTTCAAATTCCAACTAAAACATTATTTCCTTTAGACAATTTTAAGCATTTCCTGACTTTTCAAATATTTTCGAATCTGCTTTTCGGTTGATCCCGCCCTAGATATTTTAATAAACCTAGAAATTAGTATTTTAAACATGAAATGCATTAATTTCAATGTTTTTAAGAAAAATTTTCATTCATATGTCAGTAGCTAATTCACGTAATGATATTTTAAGCCAATAAACTTATCAAACTCTATTTAAGCAACTGTGTATCAAAGAGAAAATTCATTAAGACGAGAACTTTTTCTTATATTAAAGATATCATACTTTGATTTTAAGCAGATTTCAACAAAAGTTTAATCAGATCAAAGGAATAAGTGAGTAGGATTTTAAATTGCCGTAATAAGGGTTGATTCACAAAAGAAAATTCAGTTGATGCCGCCTAGTAAAAGTAACTGTAAATTGGTGATATTCATAGTAATGAAACAAATCATCACCGGAATTGACGTGGTTTTTCTTTATTAAACTTAAATAAATTTCTTTTTTTTTTCTTATATCCAAAGTATAGATGGCAAAAACTTTGATCTTCTAATAATTTGATTCCATGCCTTTACTGAAACTTCATGTTTAAGACATCTCTAGTAAAAATAAAAAATAAAAAATCTTTCGAATTATATGCCTGTTTGCGAAAATGAAAACTCAAAAATCGAACGAATTAGAGCGATGAAATTTCGTAAGTAATATTTATTCCAAAAATATAAGATTGTATCCAGTTTTGATTAAATCAAAATAAGGGGAAATGATGTGTCTCGCTATCCGACCACGTGTATGCAAATACGATAACTCGAAAAAAAAAATTCTATATTGATGAAATTTACTGTAAGGTTTTAATAACAAAACTAATATCTATATCAATTTTTGAACCAGTTTTCGAATTGCCTATTAGTCTGTCGATTTCTGGGACGTCAAACGAGATTTCTCAAAGATACAACAGGCTAGATGTAAGAAAATTGGCAAGTAATTTTGACAATAAAACTGTTTTGAATTTCGAATTCAATCAGTTAATGTCCAAAAAATGTGTTTTTATTACAATAAAGTAATTAAAAAATCAGTAGCATTTTTTGAAAATACTTTCCATTACAGTATTAATTTGCAATGCAGACTTATGTATACAGCCTTAAGGATAATCACAGTTTAAAAAAATCAATAAAAAAAAAGGACTAGAGATAATTTATTTGCTATGAGCTTTGAGATATAGCAGCTTCTTCGAATCCTACAACAAGCACTAAGTATTATAGAAAGGAGAGTGAGAATAAAATGAAGAAGTATTGTATCAAATATGAACTACGAATTAGGAATTTTAAAAATAAACTTTTGAGTTAAGGCTTTCGTCCTTTTTATGTTTTATTATTTTAGTTATCTCCATGCAATAAGGTTATGTCATGAAATCATGTGATTTATTGACTAGCTTGAACGAGAATGGCATTAATGTTGCTGCTGCTAACCACAGATAACCAAATAAGCATGAAACTGTAAAAAGAAGGTTTTTAGCAATATAAAACGAGATTCTATAAGAATATATGGCTAAATTAGCCCCAGGAAGGATATAAAATACATACATTTGAAAGTAAAGTTCATATTCCCGTCACGAGAGAAGAAAATTACTATAAAACCGATCATTAAATATCAGCTTTCATAAATAGCACTTTTGATTTCTGCATGCCTAATTTCTAAAATGAAGGTATCTACAAATGTTGTTCAGTGGAAAGCACAGGTTATTGCTGATGTGACAGAAAAATATGAAGATAAATTTTATTTGAGTTGCACTATCTTAATCTGCGTACTTCAGTAAAAATATAGAACACGATTTGAAGTGACAGATAGTAATTCCAACTAATAGAATATTTTAAATAAATATAAAATATCACTCCTTTTAATTCCTCAATTAAAAATGCTTTTCAATATGAAGAACAGAAAATTGCAATTATCAGCACTATCGTTTATAAATAAGAGGGGTGTTTTCCCCTTATTTGAAATTCTTATATTAAACAAAATCTAAAGAATTTAAACTATAAAATTGGCGGTTAAATGTTAAGTAAAAATTCACAAATATGCATTACTTGTATAATTATTCATTGATCATTAAATCTTAAAAAGGAATATAATAAGATAGAAAGAATTTGTTAAAAAAACGCAATCTAGCAACATTAATATTCTTCCTTCTAATAAGAAATTATTCTTAATATTCTACATTTTTTACATCAACTGATTAAATATATTTTTGATAAGAAAGGAAATTGCTCTTTAAATAAAAATCATCTGATCTGGAACCTATCTAATGGCGATTTTATATTAATAGTTAAATTTCGTATGACGATGAGATTTATATAAACAATTAGAAATAATATAGTAATTCAACAATTGAGTGTGTCAAAGTGTTACCCATTGACAATACGAATTTTACAACTTTCTGTAAATATTTCAAAAACTATTACAGATACACTAGTAATTTTTGGGATTCCGATGTTTTAGTATCCCAACTTTCCTATTATGTGAAAATTTTACTATATTACAATTCACTTCTTTTATATATCGCAGTCGTTTTTAAAAAAATACTTTTTTGATTTATAAATTTATTTCATCTATCTGCGTAGTGAAATTATGTTCTTTAAATGAACCAAAAAAAAATTGAGAAACATATTATAATTTCCGATATAACGCCAAAAGTGTTTATAATTCATTTAACGTACGATGCGCAATTTCTCAAAACTGTATAAATCCTCAGAGCTTTTATCAAAAGCTTACAAAAAAAAATGTCTAATTTCCTGACAACAATCGATAGAACGAATGTACTGATTTAAACCCCCCCCCCCCCCCCCCCCCCCCTTAAAGTTGGAATATGATTTAAATGGCGCTAAAGCCAAACATGGCGATGTAACCTCTCTCTCCCTCCCTTGAACCATTTGCATTGATATTAGTTATGTGAAGATGTGATAATAAATAGTAAAGCTACAATGTCCTATTATTTTTCTAGATGACTATAAAAGGCATTTCCGACTATTTATAATTTTATGCATTAGAAAATTCAAAACTGTTTATAGCTTAAAAGTTTTATTCAATTAACGCTTAACTTTATCTTTTTATCACAAATTAATCAAGATTTTTAAAAAACTTAGTTTGAATCTGCTATTTTGATCCTTTGCTTCAATTGGTTATAATTGGTTCCTTGAATAAAAATTAAATTCAGCATCTAATAATCCATACTATTAATTAATGTATGCTATATTTTGTGTAATGGTCTTTTGCATTATAACAAATAACACACTAAATCAATGGCGATGTCATTTGTATAGAAAAACTCTAACAAGCAGGTGGGTAATTTAACCGCAGACAGACCAGAGCATCGAAAGCAAGCAACATCAGAAATAACATGAACAACTAATCAAGAGCAAGCTGCACTGAAATAACAACTAAGTTAATACTTAAGAAACATCTCTCTTATTTTGATTATGGCTATACGTTTGTGACATAAGGAATGAAATGCATCAAGCACTAGAAAACTATTCATGGCTGTCTTCTAATTAATTAAAACAATCTACTCTGCTATCCAAAATTTTAATGTTATGCCTACTAACTACAGCAAGTTAGGCTGCAGTTAGCCTTGAAAAATACAAAAAACTTTAACAAAATTAAAATAATATTTAGCATTAAAGATTTGTAATCAATTTAATAAAATGCAATATATTATAGTAGTAGTAGTATTCTTTTTTCTTTCTTTGCCCCCCCCCCCTTTTTTTTGCGGAAAGTTTAATGTAGGTCATGTGGTACCAAAGATAACACGTTACAGATATACTGAAAGAATAATTTACAGTGTAACTTCACTCCTTTTGTTATGCTATATGCATTGCAAACTTCAAATAAAAAATTTTCCATTTATACTAATGCTTAATAAAATAAGAAAATTAATCAACTAATATAAGAAAATTTAAGAATATTCTTCTAAAAAATGTATTATATGACACACATACAAAAAACAAATACATTTTGAAAAATATAATTGAATGATTTTTCAATCAAAAGATAATGAAGCAGGAATTTCAATGCAAAATATACATCTGTTACATCCTTTTGAATCTTCAATTTTGCTTATAATATAAGTAACAAATGTGTACAGAACATAAATGTCAATAAAATCCTCCGTGATACTTACTGTTAATTCCTAACTTAATTCACAGATTTCAATATTTTTTTTAATTATGTTAAAAACAATAAAATTAAGAAAACTGCGAAGCAAATTTAAATTCCCAGAAAAAAATCTTGAAAAATTCATACAAAATCATTTTGAAAAATTTTACAAGAACAAATAAAAAGAATATTTTAATGTAATAATAAAATAACAAAATTTTAATTTTTTGAATTATTTGCATTACTTTGAAAACAAATTAAAGGATGCTTTCCAAAGTCAAAATGATGACACATTAAAAACTGACTAAGGTGTCATATAAGTCAGTTGAAAGTTGTTTTAGGAGTATGAAAATACATATCGACTAATTAAATAAAGCAAAAAAGAATGAATGAAAAACATTCAGCTTACTCACAGCAATGAAATGCAAATGTTTACAAAAAAACTCAACAAAGGTTAATGAGATAGTAAATAATGCTTATCTACTTTTCATTTAAAAAATCATTTAACAAGAAATAAAATCTCATACATAAGGAATTAATAGACAAGATTTTAGTAAAAAATTATGTTTCAAGCAAATATTTATTGGTTTTATTTCTATAACTTCTGTAAATTATGAGACTCATATTTTTAAAGTTTTTAATCAATCAACTCTGCAAAAGTTATTCACAAACTTAATAAATAAATAAAATAACATTTCGAACTTATGTTTAATTTTGTATATGAAAAGAATATTGTAAGCATATGCTCAAAATTGGTGATGAATATAAACAATTTAATTTTAATCTTGGCTACATGTAATAGACAGAACAACCATTGCCTCTATTTACATCTAACCAAAGTCTTATATGTGTGTGTGTGTTTTAAACAAAGCCTGTAAGGATAAAATTAATGCAATGTTTCTGCAATGAATTGCCCATTTCTAATGAACTTTATGAGTCTTGTTTAAGTATAGAATCAGTAAATTCTTATTTATTACATTTTAAACTAAAAGTATTCCTTGTTTTGAAGATAAAAAAAATATCTGTCATTTGGTTTGTATTCTTCCTATGATTTTATGTCCCTAGAAGATTAATTAAACTTTGGATCTTATAGTCCAAGATGGTCATAAGTTGGAGATAGCTAGATTTTCATCTGAAAAGTTTAATCCAATAATTTTTATTAATCTTTAAAAATCATACAATAAATTGCCTATTTGCACAGTAGTGTCTACTCAAAAATTGTTAATGCTAACCAAATAAAAGTGAAAAATATTTCAGAATCAAATACAAAATAAAATTACCTTTTAAGAAAATTATCAACATAATTATTTAAATTATTAAAGCAGGAACACAATAAAGCATTTCCTTTAGGGAGAGAGGGAGTTACAGTAAAAATCCTGATCCAAATAATAAATGTTGGTATCATAAATACTTTCTTGGGGACTAATTTACAAACACACACACATTGTGAAGAATCATAATTTTTAATTGGCATAATTTCTTATCATAAACTAGGGCATTTTATAACACACAATATCCATTGTTGTGCCATATATAATCAAAAACTGCTGAAAGAAATCAAGCAAAAGAGAAGTACAAAACTTAAAAGGTAATCAGAAAATTAATTAATAATGAAGTTTTTTCCCATAAGTATCATCAAGAGTAGAAAACCTCCTTTCATTCAATTCCTTTGCATTTCTGATATCAAAAATCTATATCAACACATCAGGGCATCTGAATACATTTAGTAAAAAATTTGAAGAAGAAAATCAGTTCATGGTTCACTTTTTATTTATTTATTTATTTTTGAGAGAGTGTGATAAAGTTATGTTTCTACTTTTTAATTAAATGTAAACCATAAATTTAGTATAACAAATCTCAAAATTGGTTTGAAATATATCTGCAAAAAGTCTTTTTCCATTATCTTATTAGTACATCAATAATGTAAATGGTGATTTCAAATTATATTACAAATGAGGTAATTAGAAGACAGAAAAAGCAGATTTAAAAAACAATTTTTTTGTTAAATCTTTCATGCAAAAGTTATTAAAATTTCTGAAATATTTTTAAAAAACACACAATGAATGTGACATGATGTCAAAAATCTATAGCAATATATTAAACACATTTGGTAACCTAGGCACCTAACCTCATTTGGGATATTGCATATTTCAGGCAATTGATTCATAAGAAAATATTCAGATAAGATTATATAAATTCCTTATTACAGTAATAGTGATGAATATATTAGGTATTAAATAAAAAATTTCTTGGGCCTAGAGCATTTAAATTCTCTAATATATTAAAAATACACAGTTTTATTAATCTTCTACAAAAATTATTTTAAACTAAATCTAATAAAAGTAAATTAAAAACTGTCATTTAACTAATTTAACACCAATAACTAAGAAATGAAATCAACAAATTACTATGAAAAAATAGTATATGTAAATCATTAAATTGAAGATGTCTCATTACTTTGAATGAAACTGATTGATGTAGATAGCAGCATCTATTTACCTACACATACAGGGATATTGCAAGTTTTACACTGAGCATGTTTACTGCATGAAGTTATACTTCCACTTATAGAAATGTTGCCAATTGAGTGATGTCCTTAAATGATGTTCTTCATGACATTCATTTAAATACATTCAGAAATGAATGAATGCACCAGCGTCTTGGCATAAGGGTAGTGAGTCTTCCTCTTGATCCGAGTATCCCGGATTTGAGTCCCGGTTTGGGCATGGCATTTCTTCTGCAAGTTGTATAAACGAGCCCCCTGTAAAAAGGGGTTGTGAATGTGTGTATCATCTTCATATAAGCTAGAAGTCAGACTTCTGCTCTCTGGGTGCTCAGGGGTCTTTACCCTCAAAAGCTACTGCACCCCCTGTCCGTGGAAATACCGACACAACATCATCATCATCAGAAATGAATGAATCTTGCATGAAATTATGAACATGAGAATATTACAGGAATATGGTCAATTAATTTTTCCAGTTATTATATTTTGGTACATAGAGCTATATACTTAAAAGTTTTTAAAAACTGCTATAAAAGCTATGATAAAAACAAACTTAAGAAGGGGAGAAAAAACAAATATATATATATATATATATATATATATATATATATATATATATATA
>JAPMOQ010049656.1:4342909-4385363 GCA_026543055.1 Argiope trifasciata | reverse complement strand
TATATATATATATATATATATATATATATATATATATATATATATATTAGTTTGCCAAAGGATTATAAAACCCTCTGTATTTTTATGCATGCTTCAGGATGGGTTTAGTTTATCAAAATAGGGTGAGAGGAAAAATAAAAAGAAGTGATGCTTATATTTAATAATAAAGTGAACTCAGATTACTCGTGAACAAAATTAAAATAATATCATCGGAAATGACATGAAACTCAAATAAATATTGGGGGAAAAAATTGAAGGGAAAAAGTATCTAACAGGCTGAAAATAAAGGTCAAAGAATTCCAGAAATGTAATCATCCTTCCATGTCTCGCCCCTTAGTAAGGTAGAATCATCAAAAAGCAGATGTTTCAGGATACTGAAATGAACAGTAGATATATCTGAATAATAAGTAAAACAAAATATTTTAAAAAGGGTGCCTTTTTACATTCATTTTAGACATTAATATGAATGTTTTTGTAGAAAAATTGCAACACCAAATATTAGCATAGCATTAGTGGTGCGTCTAACATGATAAACTTTATTATATCTTCAAATATTTTTTAACTTAACTATTTTATGTCAATTTAAAATATTTTCTTCATTTTCTAAATCAAACTTTTTTTAAATAAAAAAAATTAAAAAATGAGGATTTATCATTTTTTTAATAAATTTCTTTTTACTGAGAACAAGTTAGTCCAATTGCAGGAAAAAAACATATTGGTAGATATGTTTCATTTTTGCGGTTTTAATACAAAAAAAAAAGATTACAGAAACAAATTTTGAATAATACAGAAATATCATTGATGTATTGTGTATTGATGATGTGCGATTGTGTATTGATTGTAAATTTTGAATGATACAGAAATATCATTGATGTATTGTGTATTGATACACATTAACCAATTCACATGTTATCATTTTTATGTTTTCATTAATGTTATTTGTATGTTACCACTTGTAATATTTTGTTAATGTTAATTCACGTGTTACCACTTGAACGTTATGTCGCTGAAAAATGATTAGCCCTGTATCAATCCTGCATTCTGCTGAGGAAGGCCATCTTCATGCATGCACACTCAATATTCCCAATTCTAAACATTCTTTCTTTGAATTAGCTTAATGCTTCCAGAATTTTTAAAATAACAGTGATTTTATTTTTAAAAAATGCAAGCAGAATTTTATTCTATTTTAATGACAGTATGACTAAAATACCATAGAACTATGGATTTCTTACTTATCAGTTATGCAAAAGAGTGCATTTAAATATGATCAAAAAATTCATTTGAATTTTTAAACACAAATATGATGATTGAAGAATGGGAAGAGAATAGAACAATGCTTTGAGCATATCAGATTACTGGTCCATTTCTTCCTTATATAAAAGTACAGAAAGGTAAAAAGTAAAAGTAAAATAAAAAGTAAAGAAAGGTTTAAAAATTAGCCAAAAGGTAAAAAAGTAAATCGTGTGGAGTATACACATAAAAATCAGATTTACTGAGCAAACTAATAGAACAGAGAAATTGAGGGAATGTGAATTAATCTATATAATAATGGCATAATTAAAGGTGTAAAGTAACCAAATATTAAACAAAGAATAAAAAAATAATTTTTCCTTAGTTTAAGACAGCAATATAAAAAATATAAGGTAGATAAATAGTTTTACCAAAGGTAATCAAAATGAAGAATACAAATTGAAAGCCTCAATGGAGGAATAAAAAGTTCAAAAGGTATTCTAATTACAGATAGCATTTCAAAAATATTTTTAGGATATGAAAATTTAAGAGTTAAGAAGAGCATAATAATTTTATTTTTAAAAAAATTCTGAAAAATAATGCATCAATAAACCTTAAAAGCTAAAAGATTTTTTTTGTAAATAAAAAAAGAGTAATTGTGATATACAATAATAGTTTAAAAGGAAAAAAAGTATCTCTATATGAATAAAAAAAAATTTTTACTTCATTTAACAATATTTTATTAAAACCTGAAATCACTATTAGGGAGACCATAATCTTTTAAAATCTAATATACCATATTTATACCTGCTACTTATGTAGTTCAAATCTGCTCAGAAAAAGTTAATTTTATAGTATGCAAAACCTTCATCAATTGAATACATTTAAAAATATAGCCTTTTTAAAACTTAGTATTGAATCATTTTAGAAAGAATATGAAACAATACATTATTCAGAATTTTAACTTAATAAAAAGTTTGCATACTGATTTTTACAAACAAAATTCAAACACATGAAATTTTAAAAAACCTTTGCAAACAGTAAAAAAAAAAAAAAATCAATATAAAGTCTGAAATGACTAGAAAACTTATTTTAAAATTGTTAGCATAAATTTTGAAGAAATAATCGACTTTATTTAAGTATATAAAAATTAAAATTATTCATCAAAATAATGTTGATGCCTTTAACATCAATACAATATTTATATTAATTCAACTATAAGTAATTGAAATTTACATTTTATAACTCAAATATTCCAAAATTTAAATAAAACAATTTAATGCATCACAAGATTTTTTTTTACACAAAAAAGAAACATAATACTGTAAACGAAAGGTTTTTACTTCCACTTAATAAAATTAAACAACAATTTTATAATTAATCAACATCTAGTCATCTACTCACAATTTTAATTTATACTGAAATCCAAAAATTACACCTGGAGATACATTTATATGATCACAAAGCAAACAACAGAATTTCCAGATTTAAGATACATGATTAAATAGATTAAGCATTTTCAAAATTGGCTAAACTATTATAGAAAAAATTAAATGAAGACATAAAATTAATTTTTTTTTCTTTCATTACTAGCAGACATTTATTATAAGAACTATACAACCTACATATTCCAAACTTATCTGCCTGATACATTATGCAATAATTCAATTTCAAATAAATTAATACTAATTTATAAAATTATTCACTAAATTTTTTTTATCGGAAGGAATATTTTTAATGACAAATTTTAATTAAACAATTCTAATTTCAGTTGCATGATTTATAAAAAAAATTTGTCCATTTTTAGTATTCATTCATATAAGTTTTTATATTGCTTTTATAGGAAAAAAGGTAAAACAATGTGAAATGTAAAGTAAATACAGAATTTTAAAAAACAACTATAATAATGATTTAAAACATCGAATAAATAAATAGAAGTCTATATCATTTGCATAAAGAGATGCAAAAGAAAAAATAAAAGAAAGTTTTAATAATTTACATAACAATAAATTTGCATAAGGATGCTGCAAAAGAAAAGTATGAAATGCTTTAAAAAACTGATCTTTTAGTTTCATGCATTTTACAACTTTTCTTCTCAACACAATCGCATAATTAAGAAAAAGGCTGTACATATAAGCCAATTAAAATCTTGCTACTTTATAAAATAACGTATGATAGTACTTTAGATACATCTACTGAAACTCTTTCTCTCTGTATATTTTTAATAACTTAATTACACTAAGTGATGATTAAAGAGTATTTATTTCCAATCATATCCATTAAAAAACAAAATTATAAAAAAATATAAAGTTTCTCACTGACTACACAATACTCCAAGAATATAGTTTTCATATTTTATAAGCAACTTTATTTTCAGGACAAATGCTTAAAATGAGTTTATAAAAACAGACAAATGATCGAACAACTATTTTTGAATCATCTGTTTCCTTCACAGCACAATTTCCACTATTTTGCAGTTCAATATTATATAATCTTATCAGAATTTGATTTACATTCTGAAAAAAAATCTGGAATACAAAACAGCATTAGAAAGGAAATTTCAATGAAGGCTTTATTATTTAACAAAACACCTAACTATTATTTGACATATACTGCAGAAATTTTAAATGAAATTCTTTGTCAAATATTTAATGACACAATATTCCGTAATAGAAACAGCCATGGAGATTTAACACATTCGACCAACAACTGTCAAAAACTTTTATAACAAAAACTTCCTTATCACTTTTAGCTTTCAATCATGAAACTGATGAAAATTAAGCTACGAATAAAATAATAAAGAAAAAATTGTTAAGTACATTTCATATTAAATCAATATGTTTCCTTTATTTATTCTTGTGAAAATTTTCGTAAGAAAGGATTGATTAATACCCGTTAGCTGTATTTAAAGCAGGAATAGGGAAACAAAACAAACACAAAATTACAAACTTAAACGCAATTACTAATAGATATTTGTCTTTTCATAAAACCTTACAAACAATGTGATGATGAAACAAAACACATTTTTCTCAGATGACAATTTAAAATTAGGTATTGGTTTCATAATCTCTAAATATATTAGAAAACAATTTAACAAAACAATTAACACAGAAATTTATTAAGATAAAATTAAGGAAATATTTAAACAGATAAACACTGCACAGTATTATATAAATTTAAACAGTCCAATTTACCTTCCGTCTCACAGTCTTATAAGAGTTTCGATTTAAGTTAGATCAGATCGTTTAACTTTTAACATATACACAGTGCTTCAATACAGATAAGAATGTTGCCATTCTGAACTGAAACGAACTCAGAAGATTAATCCTGAGCGGGTAGGACGGCTTAACAATCAAGGAGTCAGTTGCCTGTTATCTCATTGCAAAGATTGATTAAACACGAAAATAAACTTGTTTCACATTTAATTTCTTAATAAAGAAGGCGCATATTTTAAAGAATCAAGAATTATAGAATCCAATCCATCGAATATGCATATGCTTCAGAAATCTAGAAACTGAAAATCCAATAATCTAATTGCTACTTTTTAAAGCAGAAAATCAAGGTTGACATAAATATCTTATCTATTCAAATTGCATAGTTTTACATCTGAGATTTGTATTTCGAGTTAGAAATAATATGATATTGAATAGAAGTAGAAAAGAAAATTTGGTCAAAGTACTTTTTCTGCCTCAATGCTATAAATTCGCTCTAATTAATTATAAATTATAAATTAATGCACGCTCAAAGGTGATGTATTTTAATTTTGCATCACAGAAATCATTTCAAAACTAGAAAGATTTAAATGAAACGACCTATTTCCGTCCTAACAAAGGGTGATCTATCGGAATGTATTTCATGCTCTATCTTTCACATTAAGAGTTCTGTTAGCCTGCAGTTTGTTATGTATGTATAATTTTATCTAAAATAATAGATTAACTAGTTGTTTTACTGAAATTCACAAACATGAAGGATTGTGTGTGTGTAGTGATAGTTTAACATCTAACTTAAATCCAAATTAATTTCTAAAGTTTTACCTTAATTTAGCCAATAATAACTTCATTATAAAAATATTCTCTTATTTCTTGATCCAATTCCACGTTATCTAAATTAATGCAAGAAACACTTTGTAAAAATGCTTAGTCATGGATTTCCACCCTGTGAGTGATTGATAAAAGCTGCTGACATAAACAAATAGTTTCTTAAAAGGATCCCTATGTTTTCCCTGCTT
Source organism: Argiope trifasciata (assembly GCA_026543055.1). Lineage (NCBI taxonomy): Eukaryota > Metazoa > Arthropoda > Arachnida > Araneae > Araneidae > Argiope > Argiope trifasciata. The sequence goes on along the minus strand of JAPMOQ010049656.1, from coordinate 4,379,905 downwards.
AGATTGAGATTCAGACATAAGCACTATAAACAAGATTTTCCCTATCAAAATATGGGATTTAAGACCAGGGATAAAATGTTCAACAGTTTTCACTCATTCCCCAGTCTGTTGTCGCGTCTACCTGTCTTTTATTTGATATTTATTTTGTTAACTGTACATAATGACTGTTGTTAACTGTAACCTATTCTGTTTTTGAGCGGTTCTTTATATAATGTGTGTTTTGAAGAATAAACGTTATGGATGCAAATAAACGCCTGCTTATTTTCTCTTAAAATTTCAGCTAACCTTTTAAAGGTTTTTCGAGTTTTTTAAAGCTATTATCAGTAAGCACAGTTCATAGATGCGCTGGTAGCGCAATAGCGTATTACTTTGTGATAATACAACATTTTTTGGTACCCTCGGCGGGACCGGTGTATTTGAAAGGTGGGAGTAAAGCTTGGATTTGCATCTATACATGTGCAGTGTTTAGAGCTGTGCATTTTGAGCTTCTTACAGCTTTAACTACAGAAGTTTTTCTACAAAGTTTTCGTAGATTCATCGCTAGAAGAGGAAGACCCTCCATTGTGTATTGTGACAATGGGAGTAATTTTATTGGCGCTTTTAATGATTTGAAATTAGTGGATTGGAATGAAATAGCACAGTTTAGCAGAACCAGAAGAATATAATGGCTTTTTAATCCCCCTACCGCCTCCTGGTGGGGAGGTTTCTGGGAAAGATTAGTTGGTGTTATGAAGCAAATTCTGAGAAGGGTTCTAGGAAAAGCTTTATTATCTTACGAAGAAATGGTTACGGTGTTATGGATGCAAATAAACGTCTGCTTATTTTCTCTTAAACTTTCAGCTAACCTTTTAAAGGTCTTTCGAGTTTTTTAAAGCTATTATCAGTAAGCACAGTTCATAGATGCGCTGGTAGCGCAATAGCGTATTACTTTGTGATAATACAACATTTTTTGGTACCCTCGGCGGGACTGTGTTTACAATAGTTGCTGATATGGCAAATCTTGAAGCTTTGAAGAAATCACGGAAGGCAGACAGAGCTGCTTTTACGAAAGCGCAAAATAAATTAACAGAGCTGATGACATTGGAAAGAGTTGATGTTATTGAACTGGAATCGGAACTGAATGTTTTTAAATCGAAAGCAGAGCGGCTAGAAGTTACTCACTCGAGCATCCTTGAACTTCTTTCGGAGATTGAATTTGATACAGAATTTGAAGTGGTTGAAGATTTTCGTGACAGAGCTATAAGGATTGAAACAAGAGCTGGAAGGATTTTAAATCGTCAGCAAAATGTAAGTGCTATCATGAATTCTTCCCAAGGTAACTCTGTAATAGATTCTCATGAAAATATTATTGAAAATAGGTTCAAATTACCTAGATTGGAATTAAGAAAGTTTGGCGGTGACGTCAAAGAGTGGCTTTATTTTTGGAGCCAATTCGAAAAAATTCATGTTGATTTTGGTATTGAAAATTCTGATAAGTTTCAATATTTATTACAAGCTACCGTTGAAGGCTCTCGGGCGAGAGAAGTGATCGACAGTTTTCCGCCAACTGGCGATAATTACTCTAAAGCAATTGATTGTTTAAAAACAAGATTTGGTCGCAACGATTTACAAGTAGAGGTATATGTTAGGGAATTGTTGAAGTTGGTTTTGAAAAATAGTAATTCAAATTTTTCATCAAATAATTTATGTGCATTATATGATAGTCTAGAGCAACAGATTCGTGCACTTGAAACACTAGGTGTTACTACTGACCAAAGTGCAGCTTTACTCTATCCTTTAGTTGAATCTTGTTTGCCTGAAGATTTTCTTAGAGCTTGGCAGAGAAACTCAAATTTGGATTTTGGTTTAGATTCAAAAGGCAAACTTGATAATTTATTAACATTTTTGAAAACAGAAACTGAAAATTTGATCAAGATGAATTTTGAGGAATCAAAACAGGAAATATTACACGACTCGTCAAATCAAGAAAATGAACTGAATGAACATAAAAAGGAGGAACCTAAAGAATATACTAAAGAGCTTGTAATGAAGGACGAGAAGGCAGGCATTTCTCCTGAAGCAACTAAATTCCGAAATGCTGTAACCGACGGTCAACAAGAAAATGCGAATCATTCATTTGATAGTGGTAAAGGACCTAAAAAAGAAATGTCACCTGAGCCTGATCAGATGGCTAATGAAGATCAAGCAACAAATGACAGGATGAATCAATTTGTAATTCCTGGAAATGTAACACACTTTCAAACTGATGAATCTGCTTCTGAAGCAGAAACAAAATTCGAAGCCGATGAAAGTGATGAAATTCAGCTGGAACCAGATGTCACAAAGCTGCTGCTTCTGCCACAAGGCAATACGCCTTGGGATGTCGGAGTTAAAGATATGAAGTTGGAGTCTTTACAATGGTTTGAGGAGTTGTGCTCCTTGAACAATTTATCGATCAATCGCTGTTTTTCACTTTTTACAAGTAACCAACAAGATATTAGTGTGCATGCCTTTTGTGACACTAGTCAATTTGCGTATGCCGCTGCAGTTTTCGTTCGAATTGAGTATGTTGGTGCTGTTTATGCAAATCTTTTGGCTGCCAAAACCAGAGTTGCCCCTGTGAAAGAACTACCTTTCCCTCGTCTGGAGTTACTTTCTACGACGGTGGGAGCACGACTCTGCGGATTTGTGATAAGTGGTTTTCAATGGGATAGAGGGAAACGAAACTTGATGATCTTAAGAATGAAGTCTTGAAAGAAATTTCTAACATTGACACTGTATCTATTTCAAAAACAAAAGGTGGGAGAACTGTAAAACTACTTATAAGACTGAACCTGTAAATTTTTCTTTCCCTATATGAACTTTGAAAATTTATATTTTAGTCATATTTTAGCCTTAAGAAATTTATGTAGTAATTTGCATGCAATAATTGTAAAGGTAAAAAAAAATGCATTAGTGTAGTTTTTGAAAATTTTAAGTGTTTTTTTGTAGGTTAAGTTGTTTTCCAACAACTTAAGTTGGGAGGATGTCGCGTCTACCTGTCTTTTATTTGATATTTATTTTGTTAACTGTAACCTATTCTGTTTTTGAGCGGGCAATGTTTATAATGTGTGTTTTGAAGAATAAACGTTATGGATGCAAATAAACGCCTGCTTATTTTCTCTTAAAATTTCAGCTAACCTTTTAAAGGTCTTTCGAGTTTTTTAAAGCTATTATCAGTAAGCACAGTTCATAGATGCGCTGGTAGCGCAATAGCGTATTACTTTGTGATAATACAACATCTGTCGTTCAGTTTTGTGTTCTCGTCGCTTCCCGCTTGTTGTCTAATGCCACTTGCTCATACCAAGCCCGCATGAGCAGAGTTTTCGAATTAAGGCAGGTGTGCCCCTTTCATTGCTAACGAGCACCTTTCAGGTGAAAGGACGACTTTGCTCGAAAACACACGATACAATCCTTTTTAGGGAGTGGTCTAATTCATTCATACACTCATTCATCCATCAGCAAGTCAGAAATTAGATCAAAATCAGAGATCGACTCACCCCTGATTCAGTAACCCCAGAGATATCCTTTTGTAATGGGAACTTGGAGGACTTTGTAGCCATGACCTATTTAACGCACCCTCTAACTGCTATTAGCCAACACGGTGGTCTTAGGACAAGACGAGGATAGAACCCACGACCTTTCGGTTACTAGACTGACGCTCTACCAACCAGGCTTCCGCGGCCCTTCCGGCTTGTACATAAACATGCCTGCTTCTTCCTGGAGAAATAAAATGACGTAAAAGCATCTAAAGTATCTTCACTGTCTTCTAACCTGGCATATGTTTCGAAAATTTTAAATTTTTTCAAATATATATCGTCTTATTAAACTGTCTGAAAGTTTTACATAAATTAGAAGCATTTAATGAAACATTCAATTTTGGGCAGAATAACGAAAGATCCTTCGAAAATATAGTCCTTTCTCTATCTTACAAACCATGAGTTTTATTAGACAGAAGAATATTTTTAGCTACAATAACAGATTATCTAACTGTTTGAAAGCGTTTCAAAAATTCGATGGATTTTAACAAAAAATCCGATTTTGACAAGAGTACCGGGAGATCTGTCGAAATACTTCTTCCTCTACTTTTTTAATTTAGCCCATATAAATTTCATTCTAAAATATTCTTATTTCCTGATCCCACTCGACTTTTTCTATTTAATTAATTCAAGAGAAGCTTTGTTAAATGCTTTCGTCAGCAGTTATCAAGCTCCGAGTAAAAGGATAAAAACTGCTGATCTAAACAAATCCTTTTTTAAAAAGATCCCTGTGTTTCTCTTGCTTGTGATTGGCAGGTGGAGAAATCACTATAAGAATCTTAATAGTAGAATAGTGAAAAAATATTTACCCTTTCAATACTCGTGTTATATAAGACCAGGGATAAGTTATTTCTCTCTTCTTCTCCATTTCTGCTTTTGTGCGCACAAATAGTGGACGTGTCTTGTCTGCGCCTTCTTGTAAATGATCATTTACAAATTATGCCTTCCCGAGGTGGATTAAAGCGAACATAAAAATGCAAAATGTCTCTCTGTTTTTGAAACTTATTCTTGCTTCACAAAATAATATACTTACAACTAACTTTGCTTAATACTAAATAATATGCTTTCTACTTAACTAATTCAATAGATTCACTGTGAAAATGCTTAAAGTTGCGCTTTCACACACTCCGAAGGATAGAATAAAAAATGGCACGCCTAACATATTCTTTTAAAAGATTGTGATTTCCTTGCTTGTGAACGAGACGAGTAGGAAATCTCTAACAAAATCTTACAATATATAAGAACTGGGAAAATTACTTTCCCTCTCATTTAGCTTTTCCTCATTCTATGTTGTGCTCATCGCTACTGATTGTACAAAAAATCTGCCTCCCAGGATAGAAATAAAACGAAGTTAAAAATTCAGAGTGTCTTCTATATCTTTGGCCAGGAATTTGCTTCAAAAATAATGCTTATTTATAAATATACAAAGTGGTTTGGATTAAAACACTTCTATTTTGAGCTATCTCTATATCTATCTATACTCAGTGAAAAGGCTCCACAGTTATTGAACATGCTCTTCAAGGCATGGGGAAACGGATTGGGCGAAAAAAAATTAGTCCTAGAAACACCGATAGATAGAGCTGTACAACAGAAAATATTCTGAAAAAAACACAAAACACTCATTTATAGCATATTTTATTCGAACACATCAAACATTGATTCACAAGAACCTTATCGATGCAGAGGAAACTATTCAATATGGTTCCCTACTTCTCTCCTCCAAGACGTAGAATTTACATTCTATGAATATCTTGTTCAACAGCGGATTGTATCGTTAACGAAGTTTCGCACATGAAGAAATGTATTTCAAATCTGCCAAGGTACTAACGTGACCTCTCGGTGGCCACGGTACTAACCTGCTTGGTTACGCATACTGGATAGATTATGAGCAAAATGTATCTGCTCGATAAGGAAAGGAAAGGATAATATTTATAAAAAACTTTTTAACATTTTAGTGATAAATAGGTTCTGATGTCACAAGACCATATCAAATTATTTCATACATGGACTTAAAATTTTATTTTGTTACATATTTTAAACAGTCAAACTTCTGGATCTTGTGAGGAAGCAAATTTTGTCTGATTAGCTGGGTGGTTAGTGGAATCTCTGAATTTTTTAATATAAAAAAGAATTAAAAAACAAAGCAGCAACTTTACTTATTTGATATATGTCACATAAACAAAATTGAAAAGAACTTGTTTTAATCTAAATAACAAGTATACTATGATAAACTTTAGTTTGGAATTTCTTAAGCGATCACAGAGCACCCCCCTTTTTTAATCGACCGCAGCGCCACTCAAAATTAAATAGTTACTTAAATTAATTTCCTAAAACTATGTAATGATTCTATATGTCTTACAAACTGTTCTTATTAATTTTTAGTGAACAGTTCGGCAAATTAAATCGCTACTTTAACGGATTTTCCTAAACCTATATAAAAGAACGGGATCGTATAAATTGTTCTTGCTAATCTTTAATTATAATATCACGAATCACATAAGAATACTAATCTAATAAAAACTTATTTCAAAAATTGAAATCTAAGTCTAAAAATGCTCAACTGAATATAACCACAACAAAATCTAATATATAAAAATGAATTTTTGTTTGTTCGTACATTATGCGCTGCCGTACCATTCATCTGATCTCGATAAAACTTTGATAGCTTATTACTTGCTGTTTCGCGATGATTATAGGCATAGAACAATTATCTAATATATAAAAAAATATTTTCAGATCTATTTACCGCATCTATTAACCAAGGATTAATGAATTTTTGTTTGTTCGTAGAGTTCTCACCTTGTGTGCTGCCGTAAAGCTCATCCGATTGCGATAAAACTTAGATAACTTACTACTTGCATTTACACAATGATTATAGGCATAGTACAATTATCTGATGTATAAAAATATTTTCAGATCTATCTATCGCATCCATTAGACAAGAATTAACCCCCAAGTATATCTCCAACGAGACACAACAGATTCAATAAAGGTGTTACATTCAAACTTGAAGTTAATATTTCGAAATATTTTACGCAAATACTATATAAGCGTTCTCTGAGGAGAGTATACGAGAAAGGTTTAAGGGAATCAATCGTTCGACTTTTTATTTAAAAATGTAATAAATTTTAGCGTTTTTCGCAGTATTTTCCGAAAATATTAGAATACAAAAAAAAAAAGAATGTACCATCTTATATATCCATTCAACTATATCAACGATTTTATGGCATGAATATATTTTCTGCGTTTAACCAATTTTAAAAGAAAATATTTTAATCCCATTTTCAAACATTAATCTTAAAAATTCTGAACCAATATTAAACGAAACACGAAAGATGCAAAAAATAGTTTCTTCGCTTACAATTTTGAAAGAACACCAAACGTTACAGTTTTAAAAGAATACATAAATCTAATCTATAAAAATGAATGTTTGTTTGTTAGTATTTTATGCATTGCTGTACCGTTAATCCAGTTATGATAAAACATTAATTGGACTTGCGCGAAGGTATAATACACTTATTACATTTAGAGTTTATAACCCTCATTCAAAATATATTACTATCGATGCCATATAAATTATATATAATGCACATTTTCCATTTCAAACAGTCTGTTTACGCTCACTTACAGCGCCGATTCCCCCTGGGGTGGAGAAAGAAATCCCTCAGTTCAGACTCAGTTCTCGTGTGAGCTGGACCCAGAGATAGTTGCTCCTCTACTATACTAGTATATAAACAGGAGAGAAAATACTCAGATTTATTTTATTGTTTACATTTCCTCCTATTAAGCGAGGTTGTCATGCAAAGTTGCAATATTTTAATGCTTATTAAATTAATTAGCATATTTGTTGAGTTTCACAATAAACTGTTTTAAAAACTTACAGTCCACTACTTTTTTATTGAGCTACAGACATTTTGGGGGGATTTTTTTTGAGTTATAAAAGATTTTATGTAAACTGAAATAAAAAAAAAATATCAAAAAGCTGATTTACAATTCACTTGACAAAGCTACACCTTTTAAGTTAGTCACTTTCAATCATGAAAAAATAAATATTATTTAAGACATTTGAAATTTCATTAGTAACTTAGGAATAACAGAAAGCTCAATTTAATTTTTGTGCAAACAACTCAATAATTTATTTGCATGAACACATAATGACATATCATTCTGTTACAAGCTTCTCTTTCATAAAATTAGGTTTCATAAAAATATCAATATTAATTTTAAAATAAAAAGTTAAAAAAAAACCTCACATGAAGTACATAGAGATCACTTGCCTCACAAAGAAACTTAAACTCACAGACATCCAAAAAATCTATATAGAATAAGTGATTCTTATTTTTAAAATGAGTATAAACAAACTATAACACATAAATGATATAGTTTCACAAAGATATTCTAAACAATTTAGAGCTGTAACAAGTACACTGACGCATAGATAACGCTTGAAACACAAGGTTCCACTAGAAAATGTTCATTAAAAAAATTGCATTATTTGAGAAAATAAAATTTCTACTTTGTCACACATACACAATATATTCAAAAAATAATACATTCATGAAGGCTTTACATTTACACACATACACTACATGGACAAATTACGCAGATTTGACAGTATAAAACCAAATGTAAGTATTAAATAAACAATTGTAATTTTTTGAACACTATTTAGAAAACTATGAAATCAAGTATTTCCTATTATTTATAATAAAAATGAAAAAAAAAATGTAATATATATTTTTATGGTTTATTATTCTTTTACTAATTAAGTATTAGTTATTTATATTTTTGTTAAGATATTAGGGAAGGGAAGGGTGTTCAACAATACTCATTCAGTTCAAAACTTAAGCAAACTTCCGAGTTGGATATTAAAACAAAAATTACACAAGCAACTCCTCATAATGAAGACAACACAGCTCATGACAATCGCAATAGGAATATACTATTTCAATAATGTACATATTTACAAACGATAACTTAGTTTTAAAACTAAGAACTACATGGGATTAAAATTTTCTCCCCCTTTCTTTGTGAAAAACTAAAATATAGCCACTATCTTACAATACAATTTTTGTTAGCTAAAAGAGATCTCAGAACATGGAATAAAATTCATAGCACTATTGCAAAACAAAATACACCGAATGTACAGATACTTACAAAGTGTACATATGTATAAAAGAACGAGTAACGGGACAGAAAAACACACACAAAATAATACAAAATGAAAATAACTATTTATAAAAGGCATACAATTATTAAGTAGAGCAAAAAAATATATACCCGTGTTAAGAAAAATAGATAAAAAAATAAATAAACGAAAAAAATCATTCCATTCTTTTTCTTTGCAAGTAGAATGTTTTGATTAATACACTTTAATTAATTTCCATGTGGTTTTTCATAAAAATGACTTCAAAAAAGCACCGCTAGTAAATAAATTTTTTCAATGTGATAATTAACAATTCTTTTCCCGATAGAATCTTACAAAAATACAGTAAGTGATTAGTTAATAAATATAATCTGATCATATTTATTTTTAGGATTGATTTACCATAAATTACTAATAAAATTTGTTAAATTTTCAACAATAAATTCAATACTGATTGAAATAAATAATTTTTTCTGCATTCATTTCAGTATTAACTAAAAATAATACATGTCTTTGACATTTCTAACATTTTATATTCCTCAATATTTATCAAAAGCATCTGCAAAACAAAGCAAGGAGAAAAAGCAATTTTTTTCCTCCTGCAAAAATGTTATAAACCCACCATTCACTGTATATAGTATAATTGCATCATATGATTATTATCTAAATATCTGATTAAGAATATTAATTGAAATTGCATTAAAAGTCAAACTGACGTCTAACTATCCACAGTCATTTTTCTATTTCTTCAGTGAATGTGGCGCAGCTTAGCCAAAGATGGCTTTTGTGTCGTAAAAAACAACTCAACTCTATTTCTTCAATGAATCATCAAATGATATTTTTGTTATACCAGCGCATATCATATTAATTGTTCCGAAATAAAATAGATCCCCAAACGCTCCCAACGTAATATATCTAAAAGCGCAGCATGTAGAAATAGGTCAATTCGAGCTTCTCAAGTTTTAGTTTAGTTTAGTTATATTAACGTCCCGTTTAAAGCAACACGAGAGCTATTTTGGGACGGACCTCGTAATTTTGAACCAAGATCAGATGACAAGGACGACACTTGAACTGGCACCCCCCTTTCCACACCACACCACACTAGCGGGAGAATCGAGCTTCTCAAACAAACGAGGAACGACAAGCGAGAAAACCAGCAGATCGTATACGAATTGCAAATTCACATGCTTCAGAAACTCAAGAACAGCATGCGGCAAGAATCGAAAGACAACGTTTATATGCTACTTGATCATGCGCATCAGAATCAAAAGACCACTAAGCGGCAAGAAGAAAGGCAATTATTTTTAACGGAAATTCATTTTGAGAAGATGTGCTTATTTCACGCACTCTCATTATTCCCACTGTCATGACTTTTAATTTCAAATGACTGCAGTTCCCCATTCAACTTATTCGCGATGACGATCAACAAGGCGCTAGGCCAATTATTTCAAATGTGTGGATTGTGAACCAGAAAAGCCATGTTTTTCACATGGCCAGTCGTATGCTGGATGCTATTATGAGTTACACAATTAAAAAATTTGTTTGTTTTTGCTGAAGAAGAAAGAAACAACAATTACTGTTTACCCTAAAGCACTTGAAAAATAAAGTTAAAAAAATAATTAATAATATTTGTAGTTCTTTTATATATCATTCAATTTCAACGAATGTATTCATTGCCGAAGAGAAAAGAAATGTCATTATTTCTCTTGTGCCTAATTAAACAAGATAGCTATTGTGCATTTCAAATTATATTTCCAAAATTATTACTTTTGCGGCAATAATGCCAAGGGTACCAGTTAATACTATATGAAAAAAAGACAAGAGATTAGAATCAAACCATAAATATCAATAAATTTGATAATCAAGAATAAATGCGATGAAAGCATGTCGTTGAATATTAATATCCTCCAATATGATTTGTACTGTATTTCAAGGGTGGGGGCAAACTTATTCCCGAAGGCAGGTACAACTAAATTAAAACTTTTCCGCGCTTAAGGATAAACTCGCTCATAATTTTTGGTCAAAACGCTTTGTCATCAAATGAATTAAATCGAAATGTTTCAGGGTCAAATAGGTCTAACCTTTTCTATAAAGAGGCCTGGATGCAATAAACCCTTTGGGGGTCTAAATTTCTTCTAAAATAAAATAAAAAATACAAACAAATATTACAACTGGATTAATTAATTTTGCTTTTGCTATTAATTACTTCAGAAAGATTACAATTTTTTGATTTCTTTTTTAATAGCAAGTGAATATAAACGTTCTACACACATACTTGATAGAAGACAATTCTTTATTAATTAAAATTTGCTGAAAGAACTCACAACATTCTCTGTAGTAACTGGGATGTAAAGAAAATATTTAACATAGTCAATACATTTAGAAATAATTCACTATAATTATGATTTTTATGATTTATGCAGTATCTCCTGTGTTATTTACATCTCTTTTATTCGAATTCAAACTCCATACAAAACCAATTTCCTTGATTAGGTTTCCATCCGCATCTTTGTCATAAAACTTTATAATTTTTCAAGCATTTTCCTAATTCCTGTTTTTTAATTAATAATTAAAGTAATTAATTTTTTAAAAGAGAATTGATTTCAAATACTTTTAAATCTTTCTATCTGTGCAATAACAGTATTAATTACAATGCTAAAATATAACATATAAATTCTTTTATCGAAACTTTTATAACATCATATTCTGCTATTTCGTAATATCTTTTTCTTTTTTAGAAATTCTTTTTCGAGAAAAGGTTCAAATACATCCAAATTACGAGCAATCCCTTTTGCTTCCAAAAAATGTATTAACTTTGTTCTTAAATTCTGGGTTTCACTTTTAATTTTATTTTACTAAAACAAATAAAATTGATCAAGAACAATTTTTTGCTCGACATAATTAATTGATAAAGTTAATTTGGACATTATTTCAAACTATACTAATAAACATAAAATAACAAGCATTTCTTGCATTGTATTCAATCGACTTTTAGATTAGGATTATGTTATATTATCAGTATTTCAATAAATTCTTTAAAGGGCAACAGTAAATATGTTACGGTCAATGTAAACAATCAGTTATTAATAATGATCAGTTCTATAATCGGTTAACAATAACCGATTATTTACATTGACCGTTATATATAAAATGCTTTATCCGAATTTATTTTGGCTTCCCAAAGAGTGTCGCATAATCGTTTAATAGTAATGTTGAAATGCTTTTGTACATTTTTCCATATTTTTGTAGATACAGAAAATAAGCAATATAAATATCAAATATCTTATCGAAAAAAATACTTGCAATATAGACTGCTGGAAGCAGCACCATAAATTAATAAATTGAAAAATGTGATATACAAGGCACATAAATAAGCATGAAAGCTTTGAGAAATTATTCTAAATTGTATACCCTTATATTTCTCTTTCATACTGCTAACGTTGTCGTTTAAATCGAGTTCATTCAATTCTTTCAGCAGAGTTTTTGCTAACACTTCTCTACACTAAGGGAAAAAGTAGATGGACAATAGATTATTTTAAATAAATGAATAATACAACAGTTTTTAAATAATTATTTTACATACAAAATTTTTACAAGCAGATACCTGTATCTACATAAAACAAAATAGGACACATTTTAAAAAAAATGTACACTTAATTTTAAAAAATCAGTTTTGACAATGTCATAATCTGTGAAAAAAGTAGGCTGACACTTCTAAAAACTGGGTGTACTATATTAATTTGTGGGTATAAAGTTGGCTCACGAAATAGAACCTGGGACCTTTGGATTAGAAGGCCGATAACATAACCACAGGACAAAAGCATGCTCATCTCCCGTAGATGTTATATGTCTTATTAAGATATCACCACAAATTAATATGGAATTCTTCTTCCATTGGCTCGAATTACTTCAAAGATTCTGTTGGGCATTGAACTATACAAAGATTGAATTTCTGATGGGCAAAATTTGTCCCATACACATTCTAATGATTTCATCAGTTCAGCTACAGATTCAAACTGTTTTCCTCCCTCGTAAACGCGACGTACAATCATTGACCATAAGTTCTCTACAATGTTGAGATCAGGGCTTTTAGCAGGCCATTGTAATATACGAACTTTGTTTGCTGCAAAACAATTTTTAACACCATTTGCTGTGTGAATTGATGCTCCGCCTTATTGGAAAAGCAAGTCACCTCCTCCTAACTGAGTGCCATATGGAAGAAGATTTGAGTTTAGAGTCTAGATGTAGTCTGTATGGTGCTGTCTACGGTTAAGAAAAACTAGATTTATTCAGCCTCCATAGCCAACTGCTAACCAAACCATTACACCACCTCCTCCCATTTGTCGATTAGAATAAGTCTCTTCTTCTTTAACAAGAGAGTGCCAATAGTACTGATAACAATCTGCCCCATCCAAATTGAACTTTTCTCATCGAAAAATACAACTGAGGTCCATTCAGCGTTCCAGGACCTGTGGTCTTTAACCCACTGCAGTCGGTGCTTAATGTGTCCTTCATTTCACTTCGGATGGTACTTCCGTGTTTTGAAGATGAACTTTTTTGAGCTTTTTTATGTAGTTATAGACAGTTCTTTCAGTTACGTGTGTAATCTCTGATAGGCATTCAGCTTTGCTAACACTTCCACCTGTATTTTTGAGTTAACGAATGATTTTTCTTTGATCACGTTGAGTAAGTTTTTTTTTTTTTTTTTTTTTTTTTTTGGCCTTCCCGTCTCCTTTATCCTTCAGTCACTTTCAGGGCTTCTTATGAAGCTCGAAATAGTATTGAACTGCCGTGCAATCTCTCTTAGACCTTTTTCTTCATTTTTATAGGCAACTATTTGGACCTTCTGGAACTCACTTAAAGATTTTCCTCTGGGTATTCTAAAACCAACAAAAACTATGAATTTTTAACTAAATTCTTTAGTCTTGACAAAAAGTTATTAAAAGTAAAAGAGCACACTAACCTTTATGGTTTCTAAAGCTTCAAAATAAATTTTTTGGATGTGTCCTACTTTTTTCACACACCGAAAGTTATCAAGTATTGAATTCTTAATCTGAAATACGGGTATCTATAAATTTCTCATCTAATTTAAATTAAAACATTAATAAAACAGCCTCTTTAAAAAATCAAATCAAAAGCAGTAAAATTAAAGCAAAATGTATAAAAAAATGACTGTCCTTCTACTTTTTACACCCAGTGTATTCATGTCAGTTTTTTCAATGAACACTATAAACGACTCAGTTATATTTAATCTTTTTCCTCAAATTTTTCATACCTAATGATGACTGAAGTTTGCTCCTTATGAGAAATATCTAGAGTATAATCCATTTGGTATTAAGAGTACAATAGTCTTTCATTTTTTTAAAGACTTCATTTCTTCATGCAGGAATAATTTGCTCTTGTGAACTATATGTTAAATGATGTACATTTTTTTATTCTGCTTATATGATCTATAAACACAAATTCTTATTTACTTAATAATTCAATTAATTTTTAAAAACTCCATTATTAAGGGTTCCTTTTATTTTATGCGTTCCTCGAAGAGAAAGATTACTACATGCTAAAAATAGAATTACATTTACAATTATTTGAACTAATAATTTAAATTTTTCCTTTTCTTTATTTATAGTAACTGAATTTTTTTATCAATAGTTGAAAATAAATTTAGTCGATTTAGTAATTATTTCCAAGTAATGAAATAATAAATTGGCAAATAGAACTCTCATGATTTTGAATTACATTTTGACAGCTGTCCCAACTTATAAATCGTATGAATTGTTTATTTCCTATTCTTTTGGAAAATAGCATACAACAAAAACAAAATACCGAGTCTTGAGTTTTTGCATACATTAACCAGCTGCGAAGCTGGCTTCACTCTTTGACATTTTTCTTTAAGTAGTAGGCATAGGAAAATGATCTACTTTGAGCAATCTTCTCAACAGGGCCGCGGTGGCCTGATAGTAAGGTCACGGCTTCGGAACCGAAGGGTTTCAGGTTCGAGACTCGATTCCACCGAAGAACCGTCGTGTGCTGGGGTCTCTTGCACGTTAAATCTGTCAGGCCAAATGTCTTCCCACTGGTGTGGCGTGGCGTGGTGTGGAGAGGTCCGTCCCAAAATAGCACTCGTGTTGCTTTGAAACGGGACGTTAATATAACTAAACTAAACTAATCTTCTCAACAATCCCTTTGTTCTAAACAGGTCTGGTTTTAACACAACATTCTAAACTCATAAATTAAAATATTAGGCCATAAATCTAGATCACTTGTATTCATTTGATCATATTTATTATTTTCTGATTCGATCACATTTATATAAACATATGGTTCCTCAACAAGGGGTTACCCGTCTGTATTTTCAGAAGCATGTAAACGTGATGATTTAAATATATCAAATTTGGTATCCAATTTTTGGATTAGAATGCAAATTTTGGCTTCAATTGGTTGAGAAAATAGTGTCTTAAACATTTATCCTACTTTTGGATATCATTAACCGTATGCCAGCGACTAATCACGAAAACACCTAGCCAAGAATCCCAGGATAGATTGAGTAAAATGGCTCAATTCAAGCCAAAAATTAATCTTTCGCAACTTATTGGACGTCATTGACATTGAAAGACATTCTTTACCTTACTCAAGATCAACATTTTGTGTGTGTGGTGGGTGGAGGAAAATACTTTTATTAGAGTCTGCATAAGGAAGGTAGAACTACTTCCTCTAGTTAAAATTAGAACCCGCATAATTAAAATTTTTGCTTATTCATAATAACTTGAAAGAAACTCTTTCACTTCGAGTTATATTTACCCCTCTGTTATATAAAAATAGCACCCTTAATCCCTTGACATACGAATTTATTTAATTTTTTAATTAGATGGCACTTTCTATTTTGGATATTTATTGTTATTTTGATTCTTATACTAATGTAAGAAACTTTTGAGACACTGAAGCATTTATGAGTGACTTTTGCGTTTTTAAATACTTAATTTTGTCTCAATTACAGTCTCAAAACTAAAGATTTCGATGCATGTTTCAGACACATCATTGTATTTGAAGAGATTAAGGCTTTCATATCATATTCATAAAACTTAGAAATAAGTAACTTCTTCGAAGTAAAAACTAGGATTAAAGCTATTATATGAAATGTTTGTATCTTTCAAGGTTTTTCTACGTGCAGTTTGCCGAACTCTGAGTTAATTTATAAGAATTATTTTACCTTATCTGGGGGGAAAATATTTGTTTCTTGCTTTATAAAAATGTATAAAGAATATGCAAATAAGTAACAAACCAAGTTGATCAACATCATTAATTATCTTCTATCTCAAAATTTTTGCATTTAGGAAATCGAGATTTTTTGCGGAATCGACTTTTCTCTCTCAATAAAATCTTATGGAATTTTGACTATAATTTTTAATGTAATAGGTTTCTGAAAAATGAAACTTTCACTGTTAAATGAGTCATGAATTTTTGATTTTTAATCGCGGAAATTATTTTATATTCACCTCCCCCCTCCCCCCAAAATTCACTCACTTTCAGAAAATTATCATATTTTATAAAATTGTGAATTAAACGCATAAATGTTACAATTTTAATATTTTTTTTATGAGTTTTTAAATGCAAATGCTCAGAAAAAAGAGAATTGTGGCAACGTAAAGTTTTTGCTTAAGAGCAAATCTGGCTTGCTAAAATGCCGAAGTCCAAATTTTATGCTCATATCTGAAAGAGCTCTCGGAATATTAATCAAAATTGCAAAACTCTCCCAGTTGATTTGCAAACTCTACTTTTCGAGGGACGTTATATTAAATTTATAGATCTACTTTTCATGAAGCACGAGATTTAACGACCGTTATAATATCATAGTTGACTTAATATTGTTAATTATTTTCCTATCAGACAATTTTAATTTAACATAATTTTTCTTATGTTTTTTTTTACTCGGATGATATAACATTGAAGGACAGATTGACTGTAGGAATGTTTAATTAATTTTTATTCTTTACAGCAGTTATCGTTTGCAGGTAAATTAAGTAAAAATCCAAGGAAATAGCACTATTTCTATTTTTTAAATTAAATAACGCTAAAATAAAGAAATTAATTAGCACCTATTATTTATATAGCTCATTTTATTATGAATATAGGAATAAGTAAAACGTTTTTTTAAATTTCAAATACTGTTTCATATTCACAAATATTAACCCCATGCCGTTCTTTCGATAAATTTTATTTCATCCAGCTAATTGACTTTTAGTTTAATAATAATTTCATTATTAAACAGATGAATTTTTAAATATTAACCATTTAGTCAAAGCATTGAAGTAATTAAAATATTGCTGACCTCCATATGAAAATCATACATGTAATATTTTTATTTTAATAAAACAAGCCCTCGAAACTTAATAAATCTCCTATCCGATTAACAATAGTTCCTTTTTTTTGATAAATACCAAGAACTTTAATGTTTTTAAATGTCTTCGCTGTACGGATGGTATCTCACCAATCAGCGACTTCTCAAGGGAAAACAAAAGAGTTCAGCAACGTATTTTATTCGCTATAAAAAAGTGAGATGTTTGTGAATTTCTTAGGATCTGGATCAACTAGAAAGTTTGAACGATGAATTGATTTAAATAATAAAGAAAATGCATCAATATCTAAATTAAAAACAAAAATATATAATTTGAAAAATCGTTCTCACATTAAAGATAAATTTGAATCGTATTGGTTATTCTTCCAAAATTTCTGGAATGAAAAAGCGGAATATTTGATTACTAACAAACTGAGATGTACTTAATATACGGTCCCCAGTGGGTTAGCTATTTCTGGGCTGAGTTTTCAACTTGCAAAATTAAGTATATCTAAAAAACTACGAATTTCAGAGCAAAATTTGGTACACATTCATAAAAAAAGACCTGCAAAATCGAATTATTGAAGAATCTCTATTTCCCTAATAACAAAATTTCGAGATAGTAATTAATTAACTATGTTAATTATCTGGGTAAAACAGTTTGCTTATTTCAGCAAACCTGTCCCTTTAAGCCATTTCCATCGACACCAACTTTGTGAAGGTGCGATAATAAATAACAAACAGATTTAATTTGTTGTTGTTGTTGTTGACCCCTGTGCTCTTAATAAGACTTAATTAGACATTTAAAAATGTGATTGAAATTACACTTATTTCTTAAAATATTTTAAAATAACAAGAGTTAATAGAGTTGTTGCAAAAAATATCGTGTAAAGGTGAGTACACATGACGCTAACTATTACGCGCAATAGATCACGTTTACTTCCGTAAAATCACGTGACCACAATGGCAATGTTTGTCCTGTCCTGTCTGGACAGCCGTTAGCCATTGTGTTAATTGTTCATACGAGGACAATATAGGGACAACAGCAGAAAGACAACGATTGCGAGCATTATTTAGCCTCGTGTGAACCCACCTTTAAGCGTCTCTATTTCGAAGCATCGCAACACGAACGAAGGTTTTGTCGAACCTTCAGCTTCCGGTTGCTCAGTGATGCCACCTTTCCCGTGGTAATGAATATGTGGACAATTGTTGAATTAATGAAAACATGTTTAAAATATTATTGAAATTCAATAAATAGTTTTTATAGCACATTTATTTAATTGACTCTCAATCAAACTGTTCAAAGTTTATAATGAATTTGCTTCGTATTACTTAATCAATTTACTTAGGTGGAAATGCCTATACATCAATAAATTTTTGGCACCTTTTCAGAATTACCTTTGTTATATCCAGTCATTTTACTGCTTAAATAGCTAGAGATTAATATCATTTTTTTCATTGTTTTTTCAGTAATACCAAATGCAGTACTATCGGTAATATTACAGGGTATGTTAACGGACACTTTTAACGCAATAACGAGAGCTAGGTAACATGTCCCAGATGATCCGTTACCTTCTCGCTGCTTTCAGTTTATGGTTTATGTTCACGTTCAGGAAAAAAAAGATGTGTGAAGTTTCTAGGTGTTTAAAATTCTTTGAGGAGTGATTCCTGAGTTCATTTCAAGTGAAAAAAAAAATAATTTGCTCTAAATAATTTGTGGGAAATTTTTAAAATGTTTTACTATAATTTGCTGAAATGTTTATTCCATTTTAAAGAATTTTTGAACAGATGAGGACGTGTACGAATATTTTATGCAAGTGGTGTGTCCTGAGGTAATATTTTTTGAAACCTTATTATGCATTCCAATATCTAAAAAAATTTCGAGTTTAAATAGTATTATTGAAACATCTGATTTTTTGCCAACTGTTCAGCTTTTATTATTAAAGTAATAAGTACTTGGTTATCTTCGTAAGTTAAATTGTGTCCATGAATATATTCTGAATTTCTGGTAAAATATTATCTTAATTAAGCTGTTGGACTCATGTATGTGTCCGTTTTTGGAATTATCTTTTTTTTCTTTCAGATTTTCAAATTTTTTTAAACTAGAAAACCAATAAAACCATTGCTTCTACTTCTAGATTAATTTAAGACGGCAAATGTGATTAAGTCTTTGAAAATATTTTAAAAATTTTTTGCTTGTTTTTCCTTATAATATTATTTATTTTCTGAATTTCAGCAATAATTTTTAGGATCATTTAAATTTTTAAAAAATTGCTTGGATCTTAAGAGAACTGTTTTCAAATCAGGATTTTTTAAAGTTTATATGATTTAAGGATATAAAAATAGTTTCATATTTCTGCCTATACATATTGTTTCTCTATTTTCTTTTTAAAATACATTTAGAATTATTTTAAAGTTATTTTTTATTCCTAGGCAAGAAAGAGTTTACATAGGTCTTTCCAAAATTAAATAAAGGAATGGTGATGTTAGATGAGGGAATAATGTAAAAAGGGGCTTAATAGAGAAAATTTCATAGGAAATTGCTGAGGAGAAAATATTATATTTGTTTTTTTAATTGTTATATATTTTCTTCCATTTTTATATCAGAAATATGTTTATGCATACAGGTCATGTCATGTCAATTTGCCTCACCATATCTGATTTGTTTGAAATATGGTTCAGATATAATATTGATTTAGAATTGGGAAAAATATGAAGTGTTATTGAGATGTGCTGAGTCATTTTTGAATTACAAATCTCTAAAGTTTTTTATAAGTAGGTCTTAAGTACTACACTGTAATTTTTGGAATTGTAGAGGCTTTCCTAATTTTGCTAGGCCTGGGATAGGTACTATTTTACAGAATATTTTTGGGCTCTTTGTTATGATATGTAGCACTATAAAAGTTTTGAGAGAAAAAAATTTCAGGAAATCTAATTTAACATCTTAATTTTTTAAAAAGAAAGTTAAGGAACAATTTTAAATTTTCAAATTAACTTCATGAATAATTTGCTTTATAATAAATCACATGAATAAAATATAATTTTGTGATGGTAATGGCTTCATTGTTGAAAAAAAGCTTATTTTCTATTAATTCAAGTTTGAATTAATACAGTTATGCTTATATTGACATTTTTATGAAAATAAGCATGAACACTGATACAGATTCCTTTAATATATCTAAAGTACTATTAATTAATAGGATGTGTTTATCATTTATAGTTTGAAAAAGCATTATTATATTAATCTATATCACTGTTAAGAAGAATATAAATATTTCCTATAGAAGTCCTAGGGTTTACTTTTGCTAGGATATTATCTGAAACCCACAGAATATCAGCCTTTTGATAAGAGAAAAATGGGGATAGCTTAGATGAGTGAAGAAAAATTACCTTTACTTTGTCAAGTTCTCCATTTTTCTCTAAAAAATATTCTAGCTACCAATTTCACAGTCTGCAGAGATATAGCCTAAAATGTCTATTAGTGTAAGTTTGTCAGGAGATTTTGATGCATCCTTACAAAAGCTTTTGAACCAAAGATTTTTTTTTTCTCTATTATGTTAGATCTAGCTGTAGGAATTAATGCATGGTATTGCTCTGTTTCTTTAATAGACTGTGTTTGATCAAAGTAATATTTAAAAAAAAAAAGCATTCAGATTCAACATAGTCTTCTTGAGTTGAATACGAAATATCTGCATTATAATGTTTTGAACCACCCATTCAAAAAGTTGTTGTGGTATTTGAATTTTGTTTTCTCAGTCTTTGCAAACTGGCATTAGCTGCTAATCTTTTAGTAGAATCCCAGCTCCATTGCAAGGTTCTTTATCATGTGTTGTGACAAAAAAAAAGTGCCACCCTACTTCTACTTTAAAATCTTCTTGATAAAGGCAAAAGTTTAAAAATTTTGATTTTGTATGGGGACATCAGACTTGACTGAAAAATAAAATCTTTTTGGGGGAGTGGGGCGAAGGAACATATTTTGAGATTTGGCTGCCAAAAAAGGCACAAGTTTTGAAAAGTATACCTAGCAACTTATTGCATTCTAAAGAATATATATATAATATATATATTATATATATATATATATTTATATATATATATAATATAGTTTACATGTTGATTTTTTTTACTCTTTTTGAAATATATAACTAAAGGATGGATTATAACTTACTGGTTTGTCCAGTGACTGCATTGTTTCATCTTGTAAGATTATGCTGTAATTTTCTTAAACATCACATATGACAATGAACTGATTCTTTCATATTTCCTTTCAAATAGTTAAAGAAATATCTCTCCTGTTATGTAATGCAATCATGCTGAACCAAAGAGGGCAACCTGTTGTAGAGAAAGAAAAATTAATAAATTATTGTGAATCTTTCCTTAAAATCTGTAGGTATAATGGTCAACTATAACCCACTGATGGAATTGTGCTTTTTCAGCAAAGGATTCTTATAATTTTACGTATCTCAGTTCCATCTGGACAGTAAATATTTTTTTCCATGTTGCAATTAATAGATGATGGACTACAAAGTATTTTTATAAGATACTACATGTAATTTTTTCACCATTTGTTACTATATTCAATTTAGTATTTTCTATCATTAGTTTTGTGTTTTGGTAATTAGTACACACATTGAGTGTGACCTACTTTGACCAGCTAACTCAGAATGTTTAGGTATCAGTTCAGCAAATTTAGGGAAACTTACTTTTATTCTGATATAAAAAAAATTACATGCTTCTTTAAGTTTACACAGTACCTGTCTTTTTGAAATTTAGTTACTTCCATCTGCTGCAGTAACTGTTGTACAGTCTTTAATACATGGCTTTGCTCTAATTTTGTGCTCATAAAATGAACATACAATTCCAACTGGCTTTATTGATAAGCTTTTCCTTAGTTTCACTTTGGACCTTCTAAAAAATCTTTTCTTTAAGAACGATTTCAGATTGCCTAATTATGTAGTTTTGTGCATTAAATTTATGCAATAACTTTTTAAGGATCCAATTTTTCATGTAAACATGTCAGAACTATTAACTTCTTTTCTCTTACTTGTACAACTAGAAAGCTTACTTTTCAGATTTTTAACAATTTCTCAGTGTCATTATCAATTTCTTATGAAGAAATATAGCAGCAAATCAAAAGTTTGTTTCATAGTTGAAGAAATTATTCTTATTTTCAATGTGTCATGATTCTTGCATTTCAATTTTGTTTTAGCAGTGGGAGACTTGCATAATTGTTCAAGGGATATATGAAATGACTGAATAAACTGTTCAATTTGTTGTAAATTCTGTATCATTGTCCAAGATTTTTTGTGAATAAGATTGCCCATCTTCAGCATTTTCATCATGTGGATATTGTGTGTTTGAAATACAGTAATTTCCTTCCGGCATTTATCGCATACTTTTGAGCCATTGACTATTTAGGAATACTATTTGGGTATTTATTCTGTGACTCTTCTCAACTTTTTTCTGTTTCTAATAGAAATGATTTGTTTTCTTTGAATTACAATATTGAATTGCCAATTGTAATAGTTTCCATATTTGTGGAAGACATACATACTAAGTGAAACTATTAATCACTTATTAAAAAATTAATGAGTAACTGTGAAAATAGATTTTTGAAATACTTTTACATTCTTGTAATTGATTTTAAGTCATTTTAAAATTTCCAGTAATATTTTCATTTAATAAAGCTCTCAAATAATAACAGTATCAATTTTAACTAATAAATCTCAAAATATTATTAATAACTTATTGCATATAATCAACTCGGATTATATCCACTAGGGAATGATTGTGCGCACTAATCTTGTTTGAACAGTCTTATTTCTCTAACATAAAAGGCTCTTGCAAATTAATGTTAATTTTAATTATTTTTTCATTTTATTAAAACATCTTATTATGAATTATACATCTTAATAAGGATTATTGTATTTATTTGTTATTATTGTATTATTTAAATTTCATTAAAATCACTTCATGAAAAGATTGTTTTAATTTTTTTTTAACAAAGAAGCTATTTTTACTTTTTGAAAAAATTTGAATTACATTTTAAAATTTAATTTTGAGATTTTTGTTTGAATCTATATAGTGCTGCCTCTCATAGGAAAAAAACATGTAAAGTGATAACTACACCATGATTCTAAGCAAATTAAGAAAATTCTTACAGCTATATAAAAAAAATTTCTCTATTTTTAATACCATTTATGAGAGATTTGAAGCTCTGTAATTCATAAATGATTTGACATATCTGAGTAAAATTTCATATTTTTCCTAGTCTATAACAATAATACACCTGTGACAAATTTCAAGAAAATTTGGGTTGGTGAAGATAAAGATGGTCTTTTCTGTGCCGAATTGACATGTAATGACATAAAAACTAATCATTATGTTTATAATAAATCATTTCATTTAAGTCCTTATCAGCATATTATGCATTGATACATTTATTGCATTTTCCTGTTTGTTAAAAAGTTTGTTATGTTTGCTTATAATTAAAAATCTGCTGTGTTTTAATACTTCTAAATCTCTCCTTTCTTTTGAATATTTAGAGGTATTTGGAGCCATAATGGAAATTATGCCATCTAAGTTTCGTTCACCTCCCCCTAAACCTCCACGTCGTCGTCACTCTGATCAGCTTAGCATTTCTTCTTCAGGTACAAATTTGATGAAATTTAAAAGTATTTATAAAAGCTATAGCACTATGTTGTAAAATTCTGTGATATGTAGTATATGTATTGCTATTTGATTGATTTGTGCTAATTTTTAGTATTAGTAGAATTGAGTATTATTCATTAAAGTTAATTTACATTTTAGTTGCTTTGTAGTCTGCATTCTGTTCCTGTCATCCTTGAAAATTTATGAATTTTTGAAATTCGGTTCTGTGATAATGAAGTTCAATACTGTATAATTAACTGAATGCAAATACTGGAGAATAAAAATGACTGTCAGTTTCGTTAATTTTGAGTCAGATTTAAAAAAAAAAAAACTTTGAAACTAAGCAAAATGATGGTGCACAATAGTTTTGTGACATTTTTTTGGAACAGAGTTCTTGAAATTCTATCATTTCTTTATCAAATCAATGTGATTCTTTAGCTATTCATTTCAGTATCCTGAGATTACCTCACTGAGGGGTGAGATTAGTGTATTTCTAGAGCTCTTCATTCTTTTATCTTGATTTGCATCCCATTAGATATTTTCCATTCTATTTTTTCCCTGTGTATGCGAGTTTGTGTTGTTTCTGGTCATACTATTTTATCTTGACTTAGAATGTGTATTGATTGCTTATATGGCTAGTTCAAGTACAAAAAAAAAAGTCAAAATAGCTTGAAATTAAAAAAAATATCATTAAATATGACTAAGATGATCTGCTGTTAATCTCAAAATGCTATAAAAAATTCAATAACAAATAAAAAGTGTGTTAACCTAAAGAATTATTATTTTGTTTATTTTGTGAAAAATTGAATTATCAAATTTTAACAGCAGAAATTTTTTATTTATTCATCATAATTTAACCTTTACCATACTTGCAGTATATGAAAATTACTTTAAAGTATTTTATTATGTATTAGTATCTTTGTCAACCATATTACGATCCACAATTTTTATGCTTCCTAAGTTTACATGTATTTGAATTCGCCTTACTGTTAAATGTTACCATTTTCTCCTTTCATCCGTCTTCTCACCTGTATTTTGAGTAAATAAAACATATCCTGATGCATGTGCAAAAGTACAGAAGGTGTTAGAATCTGAGAGTTAATATTACTTTTTACCTTTTTTTTTGACATTACAGTTTCTTTATATCTTAGATTAAATTATATGATAATTCATTTTTAATATCATTTTACCCCTACAGCATAGGTCTGAGATGTTAAGGACCTGTTGCCTCTTGGATTATTAATCTTATGAACTTTTTTTTTTGCCAAGCTGCTTGCATTTGCATTTTAAATTTGTGTTTCATCTGAACTTGCTGTATGTATTTAAAGTAAATAATGTTTTTTAGGTACTTATCCATCCAGCAGAAAAAAACACTATGATGACAACAAACTGTGCTCGAAAGAAACTCAACGAAAAATTGTAAATAGCATTGGGTGTGGATCACTGCCTACAAACTGGGTTCCCGATTTTTCAACAGAAACTAATAATGATAATTCAGTATTCTCAAAAAGATCATCTCTAAGTTCAACTCATTTAAAAAATGCTTGTATGAATTTACAAATATGTTCTAGCTCTCTTACAAGCAAGGATAGCAATTATTTAAATGAAAGAATGATGGAAGTTGATTGTAAAAATAAAGAACATTTTGAGCATATTCAAAAGAAGGAACTGCCTTACTTGGGACAGTTAACAAGAAGTGGCATTTTTTCTGCAAAATATAATTCCAGAGATTTTTTTGATTTTTTGTGTAGTGATATACAGCATACCAGTGATGTTCATGATATGCTAAATGATTCTCCTGAACATAAATCAAATCCAAAATATGACCACAGGCGTCATCATAGTGATCCCTTACTTTCTTATCCTGATGGATCATGCTCAAAAAATAGCTTGGAAATATATGTTCCTAAAAGTCAATCTGTTTTAGAAAACTTAGCTTTAGGTAATCAGAACCATTTATGTAATTCCTTTAATGCTTCTTTTGAATTAAAAGATACTCAAAATCTTCATGAAGAAATAAAGAACTTAAAGGAAGTTAATAATAAGGTATGTATTTGAATGAATTTTCTGTTTTTAGAGGGAAAGAAAGTTTTATTTTGAGGGTTTTAGTATTGCATATATAAATATAACTCCATCCTTTTTAAAAGGTAATATCTTTATCATAAAACTTAAAGATTAATTTATTCAAAATATTTTCCTTCAGAAATCATAACATTTATCAATTTTTTTTAACCAACAAATGAATTTTGTATAAAAAAAAGTCTAGATGCATTTGTTATCTAGCCAATTTTTGACATTTACATAAGAATTGGAACTTCTCTACAGAATGGACATTCTACAAGGAGCAAAACAAATGTTTTGGAGAGGCATCATTTGGTAACAAGTGAGGCAATATATTCCTGCAAAGTTATTGTAGAATTTCTTTCAATAATTAGAAAACATGTAGCTGACAGTGACCTTTTTGTGGGAAAATAACCTTCCAATACTCTGAACATTTAATCGATGCTCCATACAAATTATACTATTAATAATTGATGGTTTCATCAAACAATGCTTCTAAATCAGTATCTTGTATTCAGTATCAGTATCTTTTCTGGTAGTTTACTATCTTCTTTGTCATATGTATTGAAATCATTTTTAAATTGCTGAAAACTTTCATGGCTAGTTATGTTCACTCTTATGTTCATTAACTTAAAATACCCCAAACTGATGTGTTTCTGGTAAAGTTTTCTGTCTAATGAAATAATATATCGTAATTACCCACAAATATTGGTTGTTTGGCCCAAAACTGCATGATTTTTTTTCCATAAAAATATATACATATTTTAATTTTTAATGAGAGGTCATATGCAATGAAGATGTCAAATGCAACTTTTTTTCATTCATTTATAAGCAAGCAGTATTATTATTGCTAATGGATGGAGTCATATTTATGCACCCATTACAGTGTTATAATGGAGTAATTTTTGTCTCTGCATTGACAATCCTTTCCTTTGACTGTCTTCATACTCTGAATTGTGATAAATTATTTCTAATTTATTTTGAAAAATTCCTTATTATAAATACTAAATAAATCTATTTTAAATGAGTTTCTGAAGTACAGTTTTGTTCAAATGTTTAATGCTAAAAAATGTACTTGTTTTACTTTTTATGTGTAGTAGCTTATTTGTATGATATTATAAGATAAATTGTAGTAATTCTTTTTCCCATAATATAACGTGACATATTTTTAAAAATTGTGCAATTGCTTTTTCTATCACAGCATTGTATTAAGTGAAAATGCATATCAGTTTGATGGTTTTAGAATTTTTTTTCCTTAGTTACAGCATAGCCTGCTGATATTTTTTCTCTTTTATAAATAAAGATTATCTTAAAAAATATAGATAAAGAGCTTTTTTTCCTAGTTAGTCATAAATTGTTTTAAATGCATCTAATAATTTTATATGTTCTTGTATTGATTTAAAGATGAGCGAAATTCTAAATATTTCTGTAGGAAAAGTTTCTTTCATCTTAAAATTTGACCTTACTTTCAGATGCATTTTTCCATATGGATTATAATAGCTTCATTTTTCAGTTATTATTGAGTATTTCTTGCTGAATTGCTGTTAGGTAATTTTAAAACCTACTAACATTACTTAATCACTATTTGAATCAATGAATGGATGTTTCTTCAAAGCAAGATTAGTATTAGCTTCTTTGCATATAATAACATACCAGACTTATGGTATGATTATATGCAAAGCTGAATATCAATTTTTGATATTTAATGCTGTTATAAGTTAAAGTATTGAAGCATTTTATTAATTAAAGTGGATTAATGAATTGGCTTCATTAATGGTATTCTTATCTTGTTTTTCTTTACAATATTCTTTATATTAGTTCATTTGCTGTTTTAATATATCTTTAGAGGAAAAATATTATAATCAATCACAATAATAGTAATTTTATATTTTTCTTGATTTTTAAATCAACAAGGGCTAAAAGAAAATGGATATCTTGTATATAAGAGTGATTTTCAGCTAACATAATTAAAAAGAGAACATATTACTTTTATTTTGCCAATACTAAGGAAAAAAGTGGGAAATTAGCACAAAACTATATTGTTTCATTAAAAATGCATTATTAGACCCACAAAAATGGGTTTTAATTTAAAAAGCACAAATGCCTAAACTTTTTGAAAACAAGCTGTTTTCTCTATCATTTCTTAATCATTATTTCATGCCTTTGATTATGCATTTATTGTAATATTTTTATTGCATAATTTCTTATTTGAAAGTTGCTTTGAATAAATATTGAATTTATCTTTATTTGTGTAGTTATGGCAACACCTTTGTTCTACTCAAGCTTGTCTTGAAAAACTTACGAAAAATGCCGAAGAAAATGTTAATTCGTTATCTGTTTCTGGTAATTATAAATTATTTTATTTATTCTATATTAAAAACTTGTGTGATTTAAATATAGATAATTTAAAGGAAAGTATCTTACTTGAATATGTTGAAGTTCTTTCCAAATGCCAATTCCAACTATAATTATAATGTTTCATTAAATTTAAATAACTTACTCATTTTGAAATTATATCTTCTAGTAAGAATTAGTGGTAAATACTGGATTTTTAACTTACTACATGTAATAAATTGGTAAGATATTAAAATATTAAGAATTGAAAAGCTAGTTAAATGGTACTTTACAGTAAATTAAATACATGTATTAACTATTGTGTAAAACCATGTCATTTATCATTAATAATTTGTTTAGATCAGTACATTTGCTTGTCTCAAATTTACTTTGTTATTCTGTATATTTTCCAGAAAGGCTAAAGAAATGTATATTTCATTTTATATAATTTTATTAAATTCCAATCCATTCATAAATATAAATAAAGTGTATTTGTAATGTTTTAGCAACGTAAATAAATTTTAGACTTTTTGTGAAATTTTATTGATAAAAGTCTGGTTTTGAACATTCTATAATTTTTTGTTTTTTTATTATTTATATGTATAATAAAAGATTGTCTACTGTAGAGCCATATCGAGGAAATTATAGTCTCAATGAAAAGCCATAATGCAGTTTAATTCTATAATCTTCAAGCACATTTTAAAGATGAATGTAAAGTTAATTTTCAAATATTATTGTTAATGATTCTGAATTATGAATCTTTGGATTGAAGTAAAGCAAAGATTCCCTGATGAGATTTCCTCTGTGAATATATATAATATAGGGAATTTTCGATTGCTTGATAAATAAAATTCCCCGTTTTAAAAATGAAACCAGACTTAAAGCCAAACAATTTCCTGTGCAACAGGTTAAGAGTGTCAAAATTACAACTATTTGCATCCTGAGAGGCGTGAGAAACCTGCGTATCTCAAAATTTGAAGTTTGAATTTAAGTTCTTAAAAAGAGAATTAATTTTAAATATGCTTATGATTGAAATTATTGCATATGTATTTATCTGCATTAAAATTCAGTGTAATTTTACATATTTTTTTTTACAAAATTACTTTTTAAAGTACATTTTTTAAGTGCTAAGGTTTAAATTTTGAAGGTCCCCCCCCCATTTCTAATGCTTTTTCCTTAATCTCTATTTCATGATTTTCCATGTTTAAAATCAATTTTATGTAAACAGCAATTTTATTTTCTAGATCTCCTGTCTAGCTTGTACAGTTCACAAAAAGCTAGAGATTGTGCAATGGAAGATAGGATGAAAATTATATTGGAAGAAAGAGATGCTGCTATTCAGGAATTAGAAAATATGGTTCAAATTATAGCTAGGTAGTGTAAATATATCTTTTTATTTACTGATTGTAAAAATTGTTTTCTAAAATTATATCACATTTCATTTTGACCAACATCTGGCTCTGAATTATTTGAAAAACTTAGTTTTCATTATTATTTGGTTGGTTATAATTATTTTTTGCTTTTCGTAAGACATCAAGATCAGGCAGGTTTAGCTGTGATGTTTGTATGCAATATTGCTAAGATGGGATGTCAAGGTCATTAAATGCTATTCTGAATGTTCTATTTTTGTGCTTTAAGTAATGAGTTTCACTTGTAGTCCTCTGTACAAATACTTTATTATATAGACTAAAAGTAAGAGTTGTTGAAGTATTGATGAGATGATCTTGATAGGCAATCAAGTCTTTAATGCCTAAATGACTTAATAAAATGGATTAGATGTTTTTAAAGCGACCCTGAAATATAGTGAAAAGAAGTTATAAGCAAAGACATTAATCATTATATGGCAATATGATGCAACTACAAAATATGGATCTCCCTGCCCCAAAGTAAATTTTATCATGAAATTGTAAAAAAAAGTGTGTGTGTGTATATATATATATATATATATATATATATATTTGAATTTAATCTGATTGGTTGCAAAACTTTCTATAATTTCTTGTGTTTTGATATGGTATGCCTTCATTAATGTTTTATTAATTTTAATTTATATTGTTTTATTTATTTAGGAGCTTTAAAGATGGTGCAATAGAAAGTGAAGAAAAATTTTCAGATAAAGTGAGTTACTTTTAAATTACAATATAGCTTTCTCTAATTAATATCATTTTTCTATATATCCATTGTTTTGTTTATGTTCCATTCCTAAGTTTTATAAAAAGGATTGCCTTACTTGTCTTAAAAATAAAAGTAATATTAATATTTTGTTTTGAAATTTCTTTCATTCTTATTTATCAAATGAAAAATAAATATTGTTAAAAATAAAAAATAATTTTTTCTTTACTTTTTTATTGCTTTATTACGCATTTACAGTTTGCTGCATACTTTAGAAACAGTGAAAATACATGAATTAATACATATTTTGTCTGTTCCTTACTGAATTGATTATTCATGTGTTCTTTTCATTTATTAATTATTTATGCTGTTCAAAAGTTTAATTTAAATTAAAAAAACTTATATAAACTTAGTTATTAGTTCAAATAACTAAGTATATATTATTATAAATAAAATTGTTTTGTAAGTACTTGTGTATTATCATAGATATTATAAGTGACTGTTGAAAAATTGAATTATTCTTTTAAAATTGAAATATCTAAGTAACCTAATTTGAAAATATCAAGCATTTCTTTTATAAAATTCAATTTTTTTTTTTACCATTGAGATTTATTTTTAAAATTTGGATTTCTGTTATTTTCCTCCTTCACTGTTTTATGGTTTGCTGCTGTTGTCTTATGGCAATATCTCAGCTTTGTAACAGAAGGACTTTGTATGGTGCATGTATTTGGTGCAGTTACATCCATTTTAAGTCAGATGTATTCTTTCTATAATGTGGTGTGAAAATTTGGGGGTAGGTGGGCTTACCCTCAAAATTTTTGTTTTTGTGTATTTCAAGTGGTTTTTGTTATCTGATTATAGTTCAAAATTATGAGGTCTATTCTAAAATAGACATATTGTAGTTTGAAAAAGAATATTAAATATAGCTGAATTAAACTCATTTTATGATTTTTTAGTGTGAATCTGTATAAAGAGTATGCAAAAACTTTTTATTTAATCGCTTTGAAATCATGATAATTGTAAATGAATTGATTTCCACCATTCCAAACCTGCAATTTTAAGATAACTTTTTAATTTCATTGTTGTTCTCTTATTTTGTTTGAGTTCATATTTGTTTCTGGCAAATCACAACAAAATAATGCTGTAGAATATCAGCAACTTGCATTCGAGTATATTTAAACATACCTCTGTTTTCAGAGTAAAATTGAGTTCAGACAGTTTTAACTAATTATTAGGATTTTTCCATTAATTTTATCATCGGTATATTTGCAGCTAAATTAAAAAAAATGTTTAAACCAGTTGTTTAACTATTGTAATTTATAACTATTACTCTCCAAGAACATTTAATTTATTCTGCAAGGGAAAATTTCTGTGAAGAAATGCATTTTTCATCAGAAATTTAACTAAAAACTAAATAGAATTTTAACTTTTTTTTCCTACAAAACATCAAAATATATTATCCAACAAAAATTTTACATCAACTTAAAGGCTTAAAAAATTAACTTTAGAATAATATCTGTTTAGTTTTAAGGAAAATATCTCTTTAGTTTAAATATTTTTTTAAAAAAATTGTTTAGGTCTCATTGTTTTTAAATGTTTTTATTGCAACAAAATCCAAAATAATATAATGCTTCAACAAATCTTTGAGTCATCTGATTTAGCCATTGTTAACATTTTTAAATGCTTTCTTTAGGTTTGAAAACTTTCAAACAATTCATTGATCAAGTTCTTGATGAACATTAAATTTTGAGCAGTGAGATATTTTGTTTTGCATTTGCATCAAATATATATAAAACTTCTGACATTTTTACTTTGCATCTAATTATACTGCAGGACATTTTTAAATCTTCATTAATTTATCTCTGCAATATTTTAAAACTATGAATTGTTAGATCATTTTCATTTCTTTATAAAATATTTAATCATACTTTTTTATTTGTATATGAGTTAAACTGTAGAATTTTATTAAATTTTGAAGTTGTTAAATATTAAAGAAAGCCATTTACTTTGAAACTTCAGAAATAAAAAGCAATAATTTTGTGTACTGTGAGCATTTCTAAGCTCTGTTATTTTTTTTATTGAAAAGTTTGATCTGGAAATATACACTTAGACAATTATAATTCATTGGAGCATGGAATTGTTCTGTCATCATTTCATGGCTATTTTGCCGAATTATACAATGATCACCATCAAGGAAGACTTTAACTCTGTTTTTATGATTGAAAATAAAATTTTATAGATTGTCTAAATATGATGAATTGGAATTAAAGAAAACTTGCACTTCCTACACTGTCCATGGTGAATCTTATTTTTGTTACTATATAAGTCTCATACGCTGGTTTACTCCCAATCATGTCTACGAATTTAAAGTTTAATAATTATGGATGGAATTCTTGTTTCATTTCTTAGAGTTTCAAAATGTGAAGATTAATCATTTTTTTAATGCATTCCCTTATTTTTTATTCATTTCTGACATAAACAGGATAAAAAACTTGTTACCCCTGTCTATAATTTTCTGTCCATCCTCTGTTTCTACATCAGGAATGATGTATTAATTCAAATCAACTGATAACATGTTAATTTTAAGAAATGTTGAATAAAATCACAGGTTTATATTATTAATCTTTTAAAATTTAGCTGCATATATATTATTTTCAAAATATTATTTAAAAAAAAACTATCTTATCAAACCATAGAGACAATAGAATATGCTATGGAAATATAGAAATAAATATTAAAATTTAAAAAAATGCCTATTTTGTAAAAAGCTTTGCATTATAGAACAGATTTGATCTTCTGCTTAGTAATTGGTGCTCAATTTTCTTGGATTCAGATATTTATAACTTAATTTTAGTAGCTATTTTTTTGTTACACATGGCATATTTAATCTCAAATTCTTCTGTATGTATTTCTTTTTATGCTCATCTAAGTATTCTGTCTTTGTGTTTGTATGGTTGCAATATAAAAATATATTTTAAAACTTTCAAAACCCTTCTATTGTCCTTCAGAATTTAATGCGAAAATAAAAAAAATTAGCGTATTTCTTGAGTTTAGTAACCTTAGGGATTTTCGCTTTGCATTTCTCTGGTTCAAATAAATTTCCTAATAAACTGCATTGTGACCTTCTTTCGTCCATACTTACTGCTGCTAAAATTTTAGTGTGTGTTTATCAGGTTTCAAAGATGATGTAAATTTAAAATGCAAGTTGTACTTTGAATCTTACTATATCAATACCATCAATATCGAATTGTTTTGTATGGTGTATTTTAAATGTATAAAATATAGTTTAATTTATGCATTGAAAAATTTATGTATTTATTTAGGAAATCAAGGATTTGCTGAAGGAAATTGAAGTAACATATAATCCAGCTAAACTTTTACAACAGCAGCGTTTGCTTTTAACATATTTATATCGCTCTAAGGAGTTAAAACAAGATTATATCATGCACGAGTTGAAACTTGCAGTTTCAGAAAATAATCATTTGAAAGAGAAGGTATTGTTAAGTGCATTAACCATGCACTTTAATATTCTGTTTTTCTTTTTGCCTTTCTATATAGGACAGCCTTTTAATTTGATAACTGAATTGCTTGATGGTATTGTGTACTGATTACTTAAAATGAGAATTTTTAAAGATAAATATTTGCAGTGTTTGACATTATAATGAAAATGTTTTTTTTTTTGTAAGAAATTGAAATTTAATCTATTATAAAACCATTGTATAGCAAATAAAAATGTTTATCATTTTGTAAAATTATATATATATATATTTAAAAACTAATTGAGGCACATTAAACTTCATGAAATTGGCTAAATTATTAAATTTGCTTATTTAAACATTAATGTGAAATTCTATTCTTAG
This sequence comes from Argiope trifasciata, assembly GCA_026543055.1. Classification (NCBI taxonomy): domain Eukaryota; kingdom Metazoa; phylum Arthropoda; class Arachnida; order Araneae; family Araneidae; genus Argiope; species Argiope trifasciata. The sequence continues at coordinate 4,345,849 of JAPMOQ010049656.1, read as the reverse complement.
TACAGTAAAAGAAAACATATCATTACCTCATTTTAAGAGTAAAGCAGCTAAAATTAAGTTTCAATATCAGAAAAAAGCAGCATTTTCTTCTGAAATTATTTTTGATTTTATTGAATTTTTGGAAAATCAATTATTGAAAAATTAAAATTTTTGAAGATTTAAGATATTGGATTTGACATTGATAAGTAGTTTCTCTAGTTTTAGAATGGCATCTAACAGAACACTTGAACATAAGATATAATTTTTACATATAAAGATTTTTCTCTTATGGGAAATCTCACGAAAATTTTTCAAACTAGTATATGTAAGATAGTTTATGCATTTTTTTTATGATAGAGACATGAAGTTTTCTTACTTATTTTCTTACCTGATTATCATATATACACACATGACATATTTCCACAGACTTCATACTTTTGGTATCAAATTTTATAATTTTTGAGATTGATAATTTTTTTTATGTATTAATTTGTAGAACATTTTTTTAATATTTCAAGGATTTGTTGTACAAATTTATTTGTTTTGTGAAGTTCAATGCCCTCTCCCCTAAACCTGTGTCATGTTTATACATGTTTTAAACAATGTCACCTACTATAATCTAAACCACAAGAGAATATTAGTATATACCACAAAAGAAGTTTTTATACCTTTGTATGCAAAATAGATGCTTTAAGTTCAAAATATGTCTAAATAAACAAAGCTTTTAGTGAAGTTTAGAAATTTGTCTGTTCCTTTCTATGTTATTATTATTAGCTTAGCATATTTCTTGATTTGTAAAAGGTGTGAAATTTTCCATATTGTTTGTCTTATCTAATTATCAAAGGATTTCTAGCAATTTTGGTGTTAATGCATATTATATTGAAATTGAAAACATTTTTCATCGGTACTAATTTTTATATTCATATATTTTGGCTGTGTATTTTAATTTAGTAGCTTTCACTATGTGAGTATTAACTTTCTAATACATAATTTTTGAATTTTATGATTTATTTAAAATTATTTATCTAGCTTTTGCTGGATATTCTAATTTTGAGTGCATTAATTTTTAAAAGCTATGTAAATAGTATTAGCACTTGAAGTACAAAATACTGTATAATGATTGAAATGTAATGGATTAAATATAATTAATCTGCACATAGTTTGCAGGGAGAAAAAAAATTGGCTAAGAGAAGTAAAATAGTCCATAATAAATGAATATTTATTAAAAGAAAAATATTTGAATTTTTAAAAAAGGAGTATTATTGCTCCTCTCAATGGAGAAAGAAAATAATATCCACTTCAGTAAAGTGGATTTTCGAAAGAAATAATCAGGTTTAAATTTAAAAATCCAATGCTTTCGTTTTCTCCTTTATTTTTCTATTTATTGTCATAAAATTTTGAATTGCAATTTTAAAATTCAGAAATTAACTCCGCCCCAGCCAAAGGCCATTTGGAACAAATGGAATTTTTTTTTAAAAAAAAAAGAAAGAAACAGTAAATTACAGAACTTAATAAGTTGTCTAGAAATGAATGTGGAGACAAAGTACATTTTTGCTTTAAAATATTTCTATTTTGGCTTTTAAAACAATTAACTTATTCAAGTATGCAATTCTTTGTTAAAAAAAACACTGAGTGATTCATCTTTTCTTCATTAATTTATAAATAAGATGAGCATTGACCATGTATTCAAAAGTTTTGCAAGGAACAGTTCTCTGATTGGTAGATGAAAAAATGTAATAGATATTTGCCAGGTTTTAGGTTGGAATGGTAATAGCTACATTTCATTGTGGAAATACTTCTGCACAGCCAAAATTCTATGAAATATCTATAATATATTGAAAAGAATATTGTACTCAAATGCCAAATTATATTATTCGATTCTGTCTGGCCCAAATCAAATGTCTTGTTCTTGATCCTAATCCTAGTCCAATTCTATATCTTCTGTCAGTGTGATGCATGAGAAATAATATATTTCCATGCTTTTGGTTTTAGGAAAAGTCATCTGAACCTTTATTTGCAATCATTTTTGATATCTGGAAATATTCTAATTTAATACATTTTACTTATTTGTTGATGGGAAATCTCGGCTCAGCATAATTTTAATAGCTTTATTATCATAATAGACAGTTTAAAATATAATATTTTGCATGTATATATAATATTATATATTTATTCTCTATAGATGAAATATTTAGAAGAAGAATTAAAGAGTATGAAAATTTGTAATGAACTTTGGAACGCCGATAATAAGCATTGGGAAAGCAACTTATTGGTAAAAACTGTTTAATAATTTTATTTTTTCTAATAATTTTCTCATACTTAAAATCATAAAATACATATTTCATTATATATTTTTCTCGTACCATTATATTTAGATTGTAATTACCTCTTTGCAATAAGGTTCATCAATATAGTTTGAGCTATGTTTTATTTATATTAATAAGCTTATACTTGTGTTTTTTTTATATATTAAAACACTGTTGTAGAAAAAATACTAGGTTAAATTGGTGTTTAAATTGTTTTGGGAATGTATTTGAAGTCATTATGAAGTATTATCACTGAAATTTGCAAAATATTATGCTCTGTTTATAAATTTATATTCACATGCTCTATATTTTATTCTTCTTTTGAAAAAGAATAAAATAAAACAGCCTTTATATTGCCTGAATTAAAAAAAAACAACAACTCTTAAAATAAAACTGTCTTTATCCTGTTATATATTGATAGTAGATGTGCCTTTTTATTGTGCAATAGTAACTTAACCATTATCTCTGCATCACTATGGTAGATCCATGCTTCCTTGATTGTTATAATTTAAAATAAATATTAGAAATATCCATATTTGCAGCATTTCTTCATTGCACTGCATTTTTTGGTTTCTCCTAAATAATAATTGGCATTTTCATAATTCCTATGTTCATTAATTATGACAAAATGACATTATGTGTTCATTAATTATGA
>JAPMOQ010049656.1:4272964-4342899 GCA_026543055.1 Argiope trifasciata | reverse complement strand
TGTTCATTAATTATGACAAAATGACATTATGTGTTCATTAATTATGACAAAAATTATGATTCATGTAAAAAACCAGTTAGTGGGAATTTCATTTTTTAACTATTTGTATTTGTCTTCATGCCTTACTTTTAAAAACCAAAGGGGAAAAGTGTGTAAATAACCAGATTTTTTTTAAAAAAAATTAATTTTGTTGAAAATGTGGTTAGAAAAATGTTCAAGCTCTACAAGAATTTATGCTTCATTAGTATATATAGTTTTAATTGTACTTCAGTTTTTATATATATATACCTGAAGAATTTTACAATAAGCTGAATCAACTGAATCAATCAGTTAATAACATTTTAAAAGATTGTTGGAGAAAATGTATAATGTAGTTTTATATATTGGAAAGGTTTTATAATGATTATACAAGAATTGTTGAAAAATCATTACATGCTAGATACAAAAAATAATTATCTAAGTAAAAGGCTTCCTCTGTAAATGATTTTGCAGTATTTATTTTAGACCAGAAAATTCTAGCTGTATCACATGGTCTGTGTGTCAACATGTAAAATAATCTAAAAAGATTATAATAATATGCATAAATAGATGTTCTGCAAAGCCTCCATATGAGCACACCTTCTTTCTAGTTCATTTTTAGTAATTTACAGTGAAAGGGGAGGGCATGGAATTAGAAATTCATTTCAGGAAGGGGCTTGAGTATTATCATATGGGTGTGGTCAAAATTCTCATTTTGATATCTGAATGTTTTTCAAATTTCAATGCCGATATATTTTTTTCAAATGTTACATTTCAAACAAAGTAACAAATATCCGTTTTAAGGAAACTTTATGCTGAACTTAGTGGGAAAGTTAAATATTTATGTTAAAAAGGAAATTGTGTTAAAAATGAAACTTACTGTGAAAATTGCCATTACAGTATTCTATTGGTTGTATATTCTTAATTTTTCAACTTGGTTTAGTAACATCATACATCTTACAAATGCTTGCAGCCTTCTTTTCTGTACTTAGTAACACTAAATGCAATTATTGCTTTAATGCTGTTTTTTTTAACTTGATGGATGTTATATTTATTTAAATTTGCAAATGACTTAACAAAAGTTCAGTGGGGCTCTAGTTGGGACTATTTCCTAATCATTCTATTAATTTTGTGCCTTTCTCTGTGAATTCTGTTTGCATATGAGTATTGTGTGGCAAGAGTGTAAATTCTGATGATAAAGAAATTACATTATCTGGAAATAGATCCCTGATGAAAGATATATGTATTGGTCTGAGGGTGTAGTAAGTGTACTTTCTAGAGTTTAATGTAGCATCTATACCGTGAAGCTTGCTTATAGCATCTATTGGCATATTTGTCGGATTCTTTATTGTTGCTTGAATGTAGTCCAAATGTACCCCTTCTACATCCTGACATCTTGCATATTTCTTTCCTCCTCATTCAATTATTGACATCTAAGTTTCATAGCCTTTTGTTCAAAAATGTTCCCCCCTCCCTTTTTCTGTCTTGGGATTGTCCTTTCAGTTGAAGTTTGAATGATCTATGTTTTTCTTGGGTTGGGGGGGAGGGGCAACCCATTTTTATTCAATTTGCACTTCATAGTCTGATTTATCCTTCTGTCTACAATGCACATTCTTAATATATTCTTATCAACTGTTATTTTACATTTCTTACTTAGACTGGTATAAGTTATTTCCTAATAATATAAATATGGTTTAGATTTACTGGGTGCAATCATATTCTAACAGTTTCTTTCAGAATTTTTTGCATAAGTAAGGTAATTTTGGGGCAATGAATCTTTCTAGCCTTTTCATAAGGAACGTGTGCCATTTTCCCTATTAAATCTTTTTTTCAATGCTATACAACTACATACTTTATACACCAGTAAAACTGTAGTTCAATAGCAGTAATGTCAAACTTTTTTGATTTGCCAAATGGACTATCCCTTACTGCAATTTCTTTGGTCTACAAAATACTTGCTACTCTTGATAATTATTGTAGCCAGCTTTTTTATTTTCTTGTATCTGTATTTCTTCATCAAACTAAAATTAGCACTATTCGCTGTGTTATTCAAATATTCCGTTTTTGTTTCGGACCTTTTGTGCGTGTGTGTGACTATTCAATTTTGAAGACATTAAAATTTCTAAAAGTATTTGCAATTTTGGTCTCTGCTTTAATTTTCAGATGCTCACTCATTGAAATATTAAAGTATAATAGGCAGAGAATTCCAAGAAAAATAACCTTCAACTTTCCATATAGCTCATATTCTAGTATAGCTTTATGCTGACTGTTAGACAGTAGCTATGTAACATTGGCAGAAGTGTATTGACATAGCAACCAAATTGTCATGGTTCAATACAGTAAGAGTTTTTCTTCAATTGTTAATTTACAAATGTTGTTATTGAAATATTTATCTTTCTTTTCCATAAATTAATGACTTATTTACATAATATTTAAACCATAGTTAAAATTTAATTTCAAAACTGAATAATAATTTTAAATATATCTCTAATAGTGATAAATGATAACCTTAGTTATATCCTAAACAATTAATGGTGTCGTACATGTTCATAATAGTATTTCCGAGATTTGAAGAGGAACAAATTTGCCACTACCTATGTAGTAAATCTACTTTTCTAGGTGTTCTCTGTCTCATGTGTGGTTCTAACCAGTTCTATAAATTTAGAGAAAAATCATAATTTTGTTATAATTTAAAAATATTTATGGCTAAATAGTTTTTTTTAATTATCACTGACCTCTTAATTCTTTTGCTTTTTTTTCTTTTTAGACATTGCCTTCTGTTTCAGAAATGTACTGTTTCATTATTGCATTTAAAAATCTATGCAATACTTGAGGCATTCCAGGAATAGATGTAATTTTTTTGTATTGAATTATAATACCATTGGATTATTTAATTTCAGTTAAGTTCTGAATGTTTAATATCTGCTTATGCTTTGAGAAGAGAATTCAATGGTCATATGATGCACAAACATAGCAATTAAGGGATTAAAACTTTTTTTATTTTCCCATTTAAGAAACAATTTATATTTTTAATTTATATATATGATATGAGTGAGTGATTATTTTATTTATCAGAAATAATAATACTTTAAGGAAAAATATTTGTGAATTTTTAAAACCATGTTGGAATGAACCCTAACTACCTGGTTGGCCCACTCATGCTGCCTTATAGTTAACCAGTTGTAGCAATTTGCTAGTATTTAAACTATGTAAAAAAAATTTAAGTTATTTTCTTAAAATTGACTCATTACTCCATTTTGATATTTTAATAAGAGAGCATTCTAAAGTTACTACTACTACTAATATGTCAAATCTCATCCCAATCTGAATCCCTCAATCAATGTCATCCCCTTGTATGTTTTAAATTGTTTCAAGACAGTGACAGAATTATCTGCTTCTGAACCCTTATTTAACATAGCGTAATAAACTTATTTCGATTGTTAAGCTTGTATAAGGGATTTTTTTTTTTTCACTCTTCCTTCACTGGTTTCTATATGCTATCTATTAAAATGTCATGTAAGAATAATTTACAAAATCGTCCATGGTTTTTAAAATACTAAAATTTTACTTGATTCCTATTGATTAATTAATCTAATTCCTCTATAATAATCATTTATTTAATATTTAATTAAAAATTTGGATTAATATAATTAACATCAGAATCCTTTGTATGAAAATTTTGCTTGTTAATTGTCCCAAATTAAAATGCTGAAAAAGCTGAATTTCTGTTTTGCTCTAAAAGACATTCTATATTTTAGATTAATTACTATCCTTTTTTTTTTGTACTTATAAGATTGAAAATACTGATAATATTGAGCTTGTTTCATATTTAATTACATTATCAAGCAATTTAAAGTCGGGCTATTTTGGAAATTTGCTCCTTTTTTAGCACCATTGAGCCAATCCTTGTGCAGATAGTACATTTCATTAAAAACATTTTAAATGAAGAGTCTTTATTGTATGATTGAATACTTATGAATATAGCATCTATAATTTGCTTACTTATATTGTGCATTCATAATGCGATAATATTTACAATAGAGCTAATAAAATTGATGTGGTCCAAAAAACAAAACAAAAAAACTTTTATCAAACATGTTATAATATGACAATGATTTCCTCTCTTCTAAGTTTTATTTTTCTTTTGATGAGAAATTGCTTCTTGTAGCCTTCCAAAAAAAATTGTCTTTTTTTTTGTAATAATTGTTTTTTTATTTATAATCTTTATCTCCATCCCCTCTTTTATTTTGAGAAGTGCCTTCATTGAGTGAAAATATTTCTACAACTGTTGATTAGTACAAAAAATCAAAAATGAGAAACATTAATTTATAATTTTATTATATGACTTGTCTGAAAATAGAAAGTCCATGTGACATTCATTTGTTCAGTTTTTAATCACTTTTTAATGCAATTTTAGTAAATATGAATTCAAAACAGTAGAACTTTTTTTTCTGAAGTAAAAATATTCTTTAATGTGAAACTTAAAATAGGTTGAAAGTAAACTAAGGAGTATTTTTAAATGAATGAAAAATGGTAATTTATTTTAGTTGTTTAAAGAAGAGTATTTTTATAAATATAGAAGAATTAAAATTCTCTTAACATTTACAATACTGGTAGGCATTCAGTTTCACATGGATATGTATATATTTACTTGATGGATATGTATGTATTTACTTGATTTGTCAGCATGTGTCAACAATAACTATATAAATACAATAAGTTTAAAGATTTTTTTGTTTGTTTCAGAATATTTTATGTCAAGTTATTCAGCAAAGGGATATTGCTCTTTCTAAGGCTAATAATGCTCAAAACTTGGAACATCTCCATGGCAGGTGCTGATTTTATATAAATTTCATTATTATTATTTAAAATTTATATTTTAGTTTTATGTTGAAATATCCATTTTAAAATTTAATGATATTGTAAATGAATCAGGCTTTACATGGCTATTCATATTATGTTATTAAATGAAGCTAATAATGATAAATTAATAATGAAGCTCTAAAAAATTTTAAAATGCATTCTTTTGGAGATACTATACAGAATTTCATTTTTACAGACTTAATAAAAAGGTGTGAACATACCTTTTTATTTACCACACCTTTTAAAGGTAAAGATATGTGTTTTTGCTATTTCTTTTTTGCTTTGAGGAAGAATTTTTATAACTTTAAATGTGTTTTTGTGACTGACTGTAACTAAAAGAATGATTAAAAATTATTTAGCTGCTGAAATCTCTCTTCTCTCCCCCCCCCCCCATATATGTATGTGTTAATTTCAGTATATTATTTTCTGCTTGAAAATTACTCAGATTTTTTCATACTAAACTTTATCACAATACTTCTCTCAGAAAAACAAGTAATTGTGATTAAATATTTTTCCTGTTTTTGATATTGTTAATTGTCTTACACTGTATAAGGTGCTATTCTTCAATTTTATTTATGGAATTTTACATATTTTCTTTAATGTTTCTCTTATTAGTTATGAAATAGTATTTTCTATTCCCTTAAAAAAATTCTTCATATAGAGTTTGTATTTAAATGTTGTGTATTAGTTTTTTCAAAAATTAATCTAAAAGTATTAATTCAATGTTTTCCCCCAGGCTAAATTATGAAAGTTCTCGATTTATGGAACCACGGATTGATGATAACGAATCTCTTCAGAAAAAAAGTGGCAACATAATCAGCAGTGTTAAAAGAAATCTTGAAAGTTCTCATTCTAGTGAATACAAATATAATGAGCTGTCCATTGAAACTTTGTCTGATGATGAAATTAGATTGCTAAAAGGTGAAATTTTGGTTTTAAATAAAGCTTTGGAAATGGAAATAGAAAAAAGAGAAAATGCAGAAGAAAAGTGTTTAAGGTATGTAATTGTATATCAGCTCTTGTGAGATTCTCAGTAATAATACCATTTTGATAAATAAATGTTTAAACAACATTTTTTTATCATTTTGCATTTCATATAAATTACAAAATTTAATATGCTATTAAATTTCAAAATCAATTCAATCAAAAATGAGTAACCATACATAAAATTTAATTCCATAAAGCACTACATCATTTGGCTTATTTTAAGCATAATTTTGGAAATAAATTTAGCCCATTTATATAAGACAGTAAATGGAAATAATAAAAAGTTTTATATATGCAGTTTAGTTTCTGGAAAATACATCAGCTTTTGGGATACCAGACAAAGCATAAGATTTCATTTATTATAGTCAAAAAATTACAATGTCAAATATAAGAAAAATAAAACATTTTCTAACTGTATTTTTAAAACTAATGATCTTGTCAATAGTCAATATATCTTATTGGATTAACATTACTAAGCACAAGTTACATAAATTATAATGTACTGATTGTTATGGCTTATTTAGTATTTGTTTTTTTATTGAACTTTTTTCTTAATAAGAGAGCCACTAACTGTATCAACTAGTCACCAATTTTATTAAATTAATTTTTCATTGAGTTGGATTAAAGAGTAGTCTTATATTAAAGTAGACATTAATTATATATTCACCTTTTTAAATTTCATTGTGCATTTAATCATTTCTCAAGTATTTTTTCCCCTTTTCTAAATTAATCAGTATTACAATTTATATTAATTTTAAAACAAACAACCTAAAATACATACACAACATTCATTGAAAATTTTAGCAAGTTTTTTTATTGTTGTGAGAGACTGATAGTTAATCGCTTTTAAAAACAAGAATATTTGTCTTAATACTTATGCAGTATTCCATAAGTTTACTTCTATAGATTCTAGCACTTTGGTTGGGTAGTTGTAAAACCATTAATAATAAATTAAGACATATCTATTTATTTTCATTCATATTTTCCCCCCACCAATTTTTAATGCAAATATATCTATTTTGTAAATGCTGATACTTAAAAATCACAAATATTTGTACAGTTGGCTGCAAGCCTAAGCATTAGCAAGTGCACACTGAGATAAATTAAATTGCCTAAATATTTGGCATTGTAATTAAATCCACACAATCCAATATTATTTAAATCTTTATTACCTACTTCTGTCATTCTGATGAAAGAAAAATAACCGAATAGTGATAATTTGTTAGATTTCGAACAGTCTTTAATTTAGTGGTTCAAAAAGTATCCACCATAACTCTCTCGAGATTCATAACTTTTTTGCATCAATGCCCATGATATTCTATAATTTTCAAATTGTATTTACATTTTTAATCATATTTCAGAAGCTGTAACATTTTTGTTGAATATTTATTACTCAGATTAAGAAGTGTACTTTCAAAATGATAATCCCAAAGATTTTGTATGAATTTGATTCATTCATCTTCAATCTTCATTTATTTGACTCATTTTTTTTTCTATCTGCATATTGAGTTGTTTTGTAAAACTTCATAAAACTGAATTCGAATATCAATAAAAGATTAATAGTTGTTCATGGTTTTAAAATTTAAAGAATTTTAATCGCAATTGCTTTTAATCCAGGTTTGCTTTTCATATACTACTGTAAAATAAATTTTTGGTATTTACTGTGTAAAAGATGATCTGATCAGTTTGAAATGCTATAGTTTGAGAAATGTGTATTGATCAATTGATTTTTGCATTCCACTAGATATTATATTAAAATTTGTTCGATAATTCTTTATACACCATAATTTTTTTTAATGAAATGTAAAAAGTACTTGGTCGTTTTGCATAAGGCACCTTACAAAAATTAGATTCGTCAAAGGTGCCAAGAATTAGAAATGTTTGAGAATCATTGCTTTAGGACTTATTTATATTTTCTCTTTTTTTTATATTTATTACATAAGAAAAATCCAAATATTTGTTAAGATGAATGTTAGAAATTTGATTATTCCTATTACCGGTTATTTAAGGGTTCAGATGGCAAAATTGCATATTTTATCATTTACCAATGAAAAATAATCTAATCTTTTTTTTTCAATGTGCATTTTTGCATAAACATAACATTAAAACGTATGATTTAGATCAATTATGCTTATTTTGTAGTGACTAATTTCATTTATTTTTTACCTTAATGTGAGCACTAGTTAAGATGCTCCTTTTCAAGTTTAATTGAAATTATGACTTTCAAATATTAAAATCTCTTTGAGGACGTATAGACAAAATAATAGTAACACCATAAACACAAATGTATTAATACATATGACAACCCTTAGCAAGTGTAATCATCTGATTACATTGAGGAATTCAATTTTATAAATTCTAAATGATGTTTAAAGGGATGTTGAACTTTTTTTTTTGAGATTCCTTAAAGATGATAAAATAGGGTTGAGGTCAGGGGGCTGGAACAATAAAAATATCCAATTTTCTTTTCATGCTTTGGCAGGTCTAGGTGTAGGGATGAGGCAACTGTTGGAATATTGCATCTGCATTTACAATGTTTGCCTCATAAAGTACACATGGTTGGTTGAAATACTCATTTTCTACTAGGTTTTGTTATAAAATACTGAATTATGGGGGGGGGGGCTACAAAATTACTGTCTAAATCATGGCAGATCACCATGCTTATCAGTTTGAAAATAATTCACATGTTTGTGAAGGCATTTTTTAGACATGATGCCATATCCTGTTGAGGGAAACATGTCAATTGGCCAGGATTTATGGCTGTTTCACCACTTCTAATGATGTTTTGCTTTCAGAATTCCTACCCTGCCACTATATTTGTGTGTGTGCAATTGTTTTTTTTTTATTTTTAAAAAAAAAGATGTATCATATTTTGAGTTCTGTAGTCACTTTGTCTGCAATTATCTCTTCTCTTTTGGAAACTGCAACCTGTTTTAACATTTAACAATCTCCTCCATAACGTTTTGACTTCTGGTCCCAATTATATTTGGTTGAAACAGTTTTTCTTTACATGAATGTACTCATTACCTTCAATACTGTGGCTTAAAAAAAATAATCAAGCATCAATTTTTTTTTTCAAAGCCAGCAAGTTTTGACATTATGAACTGCAATAATAATTAACCTTCAGTGACCTCATTTTCATAATAGGTTGTTAACAGTTCAATAAATATTCTCTGTTTGACCCTTGTGTGTTATTATTGTGGCACCCTTTCTTAAACATCATGGGTATTGATGGATATTTCCATTATTATGTCTATTCACTGCACATTTGTGTGGATCCTGCTTCTTGAGTCTCTTATCTATCATAGAACTGTGGGGTCATGTTTAAGCTTTAAAATTAGGATGTCCAGTTTTAAGAGTTACTAGACTATTCTAAGGCAAATATAGCTCACATGAAACTTCAAAATAAGATATTTATCCAGTGAGGAAAAAAAATTCATTAGTTATTCACATGGTCTTTAGTGTGTTAGAATGTTTTCATTTTACAAACATATGAGAAAAGAAATTCTTATACATACATGAATGTGAGAAATTCAATCACTGTGTTAATTTATGTTTCACTTAAATATTCTTCGGATTTTCTGCATATATCCAACAAAAATCAGAAATTAGTTTTAAAATGGTGCTCATAACAACCGATACTCCCTTTTTGAACCAAATCCCTGACGGGGGGGGGACCCTCTTTATAATTCTGCAAAATTGTCCAAGGGCTTTCTGGACATTTCAGCTCCATCAAAGATATTTTGCTCATAAAGGTTGATTTTTTAAAAAAATATCCATCAAATTAAAATGCATTTTAATAGCAATGTTTTAAACCTTTTATGAAGTCAAAAATTATTTACAATTGTAAAATGCAGGTAATGTTCACTAATCTCACTAGTATATATTTACAGCAAATACAAATCGATCATCAAAGCACTATTATTTTATTTTTACAAGAACTTGTTTTCTTGCCTTAAACTTTGAACCCCATGAATGCAATCTTTAGAAGTATTTGTAGAATATACACAGCATGGAGATTGTGAAAATAACAAATTTAGTGATGTTCAAAGATGATGCATCTAAAGCATGTTGATATTTTTTTCTCAGCTTGTTTCCCCTCCCCCCTCTTTCTTTTCTAAGATTTATACCCCCTAATTGTTATTTTCACACCATCTATTGTTGGGAACGTATTCATAAAACCACATAGCACTTACTTTTTCCAAGTTGTAAAAATTGATTGAATCAAACTATTATTCTATATTGTATTTTAAATTTATGGTACTGGTAATTCAAAATATTCATGTTATGCTTAAAATATTTATTGTATGAACACTTTTTTAATTGATATTTTAATGTACTTTTAAAGGTTAGAAAGGCTTGTTAGCGTGCTTCAAAGAAAGGTGAATGGCCAGAATGTTGGAATTTCTGTGTAGCACATCATCAACTGTTAAACCTAGTCATCAATTTTTGTAGTATAACTAGTCTTTTCAAAACTTTCTAATATCTGTCTGCATATATGTATACTTGTACATTATCATCTATTGCAATTAAAAATTATATTTTATTTTTTAACTGTACAGTGCTTTCATTTTATTGATTATTCACATTACTTTTTAAAAAATAATAAATAGAACTATCTGCAAGATGCATTTTTAAAGTTTTCCTTATCTAATGAGATCTGATATTATATTAATTGTTACGATGATGTATGCATTGAAATATAATTTTATGCTGCTTTTTTCAGTAATCGAAATTCATTGAGGCATGATTTTAAAAATGATTTGAAGTCTATAGGTACATTTTATTTATGAAGTAGACATATATGTAGTTTAATAGACATGTAAGAAATAAATGAAACCAGGCTCTGCTGCTTGTCAGTTATATGCTTATAGTTGCTGGCCTCTTGTATTTTCTTAGTATCATTTAACAACATTGGTACACTGAAGAGAGTGCATTAAAGTGACAAATATTTCTTCCTATCATTTTTTCATTAGTATATTCAAGAAGCATAGTTATGGCTTAATTATTACATCAGGTGCACTAACAGACTGATTTCTCATTCTAATAGTCTCATTAATATAAACAAACAGCAAACTTACAGCACAGGCATTCTTCAAAATTACTCTTTTTTCATGAGCAATAAGAAAAAACAGTGTCAAAGCAGATAAAAGTGATTTCTTGATATGACTTACTTGATTTTCTCTATAATAAATAGTTTTGCTAATAACATAGACTCAAAAAAAAAAAAAGCTATAATGTAAAACATTAAAAGTTGCTGTTTTATTACATTTTTCTAAATTTGGACTTTTCCTTAATTAGACTGAGATCACATATCAAAGGAGTTTGTGAAATGTGTAAATATTTCGAATAAATAATCATTAGTTAAAGCAGTTAATTGGGGCTTAATATTTAATTCAAATATTTATAGTACCTTTAGTTCTACTCAATTTTTAATTCTTTACAGTAAAATAATAAAACTGCTATCAGTATTTTATTTTAGATAACTAGTGCACATCTAGAGTCCCACAACATTTAGGTAAATTGCCACAAAAGGTTTGGTTTCCTTTTTCTCTATATAGAATTTTTACTTCCAATGACTTACTTTAGTAACTGGTATTTGCTTCTTATCAGTTGACTTTCAAAGCAGCTAATAATTATAGCAGATTAGTTCCTAAATTTGTCCAATCCACTTGATGAATTCTTGATGGCTGAGATCCCACAATCAAAGAAAGATCAATGTATATAACCCTAATCTTGATGAGTAGGGTACAGTAACATAAAAATTTAGGGATTTATACACCTCTCTTTTCATATTTCTGACCTGTTGCCCTTAAGTTATAAAAAAGATTTAAATAGTTTTCACAACATAATCAGTGAAATTTCAATTTATTCATGAGCATGTTATTAGCATGTCTGTTGCTTTTCTTAAGTTTTTTTTTTTGTGTGTGTCTGTGTATACAGGTTTTCTTGGTCTATTATCTGCCTCATGGCATATATTAATAGTTAATTTTTTTAAAAAAATGTTAAATGCAAAAGAAACATTATCCTGCCAAAATTCTTATCAACCATATTTATTTTTTTTCAGTTTGGAGCCAATGTAAATTAATAAAAGCTTGAAAGTTTAACATACTTTATAAAACAAATTTAAATCCAACTCAAACTTCTTTTCATTACATCCATAGAAAAAAAAATGGATGCATACACTTTTTAAAAAATATTTTAAACTACAGGCTTGTTATTTTATATTTTGATTTGAGATGGTTCTTAAGATTTTATCTGAGGAAGGGAAAAATAATGAATACAAATGGTCAATCAATATTCCTAAAATATAACCAATTTCTAAACTAGCATGTAATGAAATATACTTCTCTTGCATGTATTTTAAAATACTCAATTATATGTATTGTATTACATCTAGATTATTAAATTTATTTCTGAATTTGATTGTGAAACTTTTGAACAAAAACATATGTAGTACATGTTATAATAAATAGTGTGCATAGAAGAGTTCTATAGTATATTCCTATCATTAAGATAGAAAAGTATGGTAGTGGGAAAACAGCAGATTCAATTGATAAGAAGACCTGGGGAACTAGGAGAAAGCTGGGTTCCAAATATCTGCTCATTTTAGCTGGACAAAGTGGAATGACTTATACACAATGGATGATGATGATGTCAGGAGTATCTCAATTACAACTCACTCAAGATTTATTAATAGACTTACTAATTCAATTTTCTCTAACAGAAAGAAACTCTGACAAGTATTGTGCAAGTTGATTATCCATGATTGTTAATATCATGTAGTTAAACAAAACTTTAACCATAAAGAAATATATTTTGACACAACAAATGGCCTTTTTTTAAAAAAATAAATCAAACTTTTAAAATGCAGAAATCTATTATTTATCAAATCTTAATAAGCCCATTAATATAAAATTGTTGAAAAGCAATTTCATGTTGATTTTAGTAGTTTACCATTGGAATAACTATCAAAATTTCTGTGGGTTTTTAAAAAAATTATTTATACAATCTTAATACTTCATAATGCTCATTGATATCAACAAAATTCTCATTTGAGATAGAGTTTCTTCCAAAAGTATGCAGATTACCATTTTTAATGGTGCTTTATCAAAATATAGCATGAAATGTAAGAAATCTTTGAGATGAATGTTTTGAAATTTGAATACTGATTATCCTCATAAACTGTGGGAAGTATAAATGACTTTAAATAAACAAAAGATACTTGTTTATTGTAAAAATTAAAGATCAAATTATTTCAAATATTCCCCCTTGGAAACCAAAGCAACTTTTTGTCCTTCAGGTAAAATATTCTGCATGGGAAGTGGTGGTTTTTAGACAATCCAGTTACAAAACCAATTTTTAATACCTGCATGGACACTGAGCTGTTCTCCAGAAGAGGTACTCAACATGGTGGGAAACAAATTATATATTGAAGAAGCATCATCAGGTGAATACAAGTAAAACAACACATTCCAGTTTCCTGAACTGATTTCAAAAGCATGTGGATCAGTATTGACATGTTGGAAAACACCCTTATTGTATTCTGGATATATCCATTTCAATGCTTTATTGAAATTGATCAACTGTAATTTTACCCAACCCCTGGACTAATGCTACAGTATGAATGGCAGTTATGTGGAAAGGTAATAAAGTGGTAATACTTTCATCTCTATTTTCATTTATTCCATTTTTTTTATTGTGTACAAAATTATGATTGTTTCTTGTTCCTATACCTTCATATTTAGGTAGCATATTCCTTCATTTTTTTGAAAATTTATTTCTTGAACCTCTATTTTAAGTATTATTTTAATCTAGATGCAGGTTCTGAATCATAACCTTCTCCATACTATTTGAATCCAAGCAATATAAATATGCATTCAAGCATGAACATTTTATTTCCTTGGTTATTTTTCAGTCACATTTATAGTAAATAATCTTTTTTCATTTAATTTCTTATTTAATCTGAATATACACCTGCTTATTTACTTGCTTCTATTTGAATGAAAACATTTCAGATGGTTCAAATATTACAAAATTTAAAGTGTTTATTATATGAATACTATAAAATGAGGTAAATAATCTTTATTCTTAATATAACAGTTTTCATATTTTTACATTAAATAAATTACAACAAAATCTAATTTTTTTAAATAAAGATATTTTTAACTATATCATATAATTCGTTAGATACAATACAAACAAAGGAGTTATTCACTGTTATTGTTTCATAATTTAATGCAAAGTATAAAAGGATAGAAGAAAATAAGTTACATGTCAAATTAAAACAAACATCTTAAAATCTAATCTGATACAAGATTAATTTGATGAGGAAGTCCACTGTTCATTTCAGATAGAGAAATTTGTGAAACCTAGAAGACAAACGAGGAAATGAGTTCTATATGGAACTGGAATAGTTATATGACAAAATGCTACATGTAAATAAAGTCATTTCGATTTTATACCAGATTTTTTTTCATGATCAAAAATATTTTATGCCTTCTATTTCAACAGATTTAAAGTGTTTTAAATTGAGAAAATGTTTCGACGAATCAATTAAACTACTGTCATTTCTACCACTATTTTCATTTAAGGATAAAATAGGCATGTTGACTCTCATAATTTCTTAAGAATCATAAACTAAAAGTGAATTTCAAAGAGTTTTGCCCCTTCTAAAAATTATTTTATTTATGTAGATGAAACTTAAAATTTTAATGTTAAATTATCTTCCAAACTATCAAGTAATAATAGTAAAACATTATCCATAATCAAAGGTCATAATTTAATCAACAATAAACAGAAAAGCATAACAACCTTCATTACTGATAAAATAATATATATTTCTATATGTTTTAAGGCATTAACAATAAAAATTTCCTTAAATAAAAAAATATTTTAAATTTATTTTTGGTATATTTACAATTATTGTTTAAAGTTAATCTAAATTCAAATGTATCAATTCCTTTTTTCACCAGAAACATATTCAAGACTATTTACAAGGTCATTAATTTCAGTGTTAAAATGCTATGGGGTAGAAAATTTCTGATCTTGTTTTTAGCTTAAATTCTCCTATTTTATTTTAAAAAAAAAAACAAAAAAAAAACAAACAAACAAAAAAAACAATTATATATAAAGTTTGCAGTAAAATTTAAAAGCTTTTTAACATATCAAATTTTTCATGCGCCTTATTTACAGTACAAGTATCCCTACTTTAAATTATAAGTTTATTTTTCATTAGCATTGTTAAAGCTACTGAACAAGGAATTTCTTTTGTTTCAAAACCAATGGATTGACAACTTGCATAAAAACTGTAAGTGTATTTCTCAACTACTTCCTGTATCTTAATCCTAATAACAGTTTATGTTGATTTAGATTATGGTTATGACAGATACTTTTCTTCCTGAAGTATCTCTACTATGAAAATGCTGTTAATACTAAAGAGGAAGCAATAAAAGTCTTTTAAACAAACACTTTCATTAAAGTTAACTATCTTTACTTATTTTTATATTAGAAGATTTCTTAAAACATTTTGGATTTGCTATTAATCCTTCATGCATATGTAGAATGACAAACTTTGTGGACATATACTCTATAAACAACTCAAAATTGTATGAATTAATTATGATTTCAATTATTTCCTTTAGATATTTTTAAGTGGGAGTAACATAAAAATACTTTGTTACTCCCCTTTACACTTTTGTTCACAGAGTTCATTAATTTCAAAATACTTTTATTGTATATAACAATGCATCAGAACCAACAAATAGAACCTATGTATTTTTTCAGTAACCTCCATTAATTATCCCTTAAAAATTCTAAACATATTTTCTTTGAGATTTGTAAAGGAAGCAGGAAAAATCTGAACATAGATACATAAAGCTTTGATCTATAAGTTTTCTTATCATTCTAAATACAGTTTTCTTAAAAAAAGGTTTTTTTGTAAGAAGTATGCAAATGCAATGGGAAATTACAAAAAAAGTTTAGTTGATCTGTATATCATCTACATCTTACAGTACCAAATCTCCCAACTGTTAGTTGAAGCACACATCTTTACAACAATCCCTGGAGAAAGTCACGCATTTCATTCTTTTGGCTAAAAAGTTTAATCTGTACAAAATCAAAGTCTTTTAATGTAGGATATAATACTAAAGCCACACAAGTTTGTGATGATATGATAAACATAACACATTCAATTTTGAGGTTATTAGTTTATTATTTTATATTCATTGTAAATAAAATTATTTTAATCAAGTTAATATTTATATAATGCAACATCATCAACAAGTCATAGCAATAAGATATAAGCCCTTAAAATGATTTATGCAATCTCGCATATTATCAAAATCAACTTATATCCAACTCGTGAAATCGCAAAAGTTTTCCCATTTAAATTAGTTTAAGCCATATTTCTCCTTACTCAAAATAGGATAGAGAACAAACTAAGTGGAAGAAAATCTTAACTAGATATTGTTGAAGTTTTAGGTGAAAATGTGCTTTGGGTCCCCTGCTTGGCACATTTTTAAAAAGTCGCCAACTGGCGCATTTTTGCGTGTTGTCTCGCGGAGTTGAATGCTCCGAGAGATACCATGCAAAAACGCGCCAGTTGACGACTTTTTGAAAATGTGCCAAGCAGGGGACCCAAAGCACAGATTGACCAAGTTTTATTACAAAATGCTTCCAAAAGTAGTTGCAATCATGAAATTTTTTTTAAAGAACCAGTCTTAAAGAAAAGAAAAATATTAAAATATGCAGTTTAAAATATCTTTTCTCTATGATTAAAAAAGAGAGAGGAAGTTATTTTGTTAATTGGAAAAACCAATTGTTAGGCTCCAATATTACATTAAGCATCTAATATTAACTTGCGACTTTTTTTAATAATAAAATACAATTCTCATCCCAGATGATTAAATCAATTAACCAATTAATGTGAATTATCCTTGGTTGAATTGTACTTTAGCCTGCCTCCAAGTTTGTCACCAATTTGGTGACTGAACAAAATGATCTTATAGCAACACTAATGCTGTTTTGTTTATTACTTTTTTACAGAGGTTTTGTACATGAAATACAACTGTTTTATGAAAAATATTAAATTATCAACTAAACAAACTTTAACATAGTTAGTTATCTAAAAGTTTTTTTTATTGCTAATAAGATATTATAATGTAATTTTAAATGTGGATACGAACAGAAAATGTTTATTTTTTTGCAATACTTAACTGTTGGTATGCATTTTTTAAATAGTGTGAATTATTAATTTAAAAATCTTCTACAACAAAAGCCCTTGCAGTTTTCTTTTTCTGATAGTTTCCTTGATAATTTGTTATGTCACTAATTGTTTAAGAACAGATGTTTGGTGAACGGGATGGCCAGAAATATTTTGAACCTGCAGAATAGATGAAGGGTGAGTGGAATATATAGAATATTTATGAGTTGGTGCAGTTAGACAAAAGATGCTTTTTTGAAAATTTTGTATTGAAAAATGGTTTGAAAACTTATTTCTTTTGATTATGTATTGATCCTGTTATCCACATAGTCCTTATGTTTAATGTGCTATCAAAGCTACTAGGATCTAATTTCTGCAGCTAGCAAAGTCGTAGGATTTTTTTTAAGTTAAAAAAATTCTGCCTTCAGATGCTGAATGCAAAGTCTAAATTTTTTATCAGCACAACAGAACCAGCACAGATAGTGTGCTGAAGTTCTTTAAAATTGCAGAGATGAGCTGCGGCAGTAATATTAAAGGTGTTTTTTTACGGCTTTTTAGATAGAGCTTAATTTAACAGTGAAGATAATTTTAATACAGCAAGTAGTTACAGCAATTGTTTTACAAAATTGTGTTTTTTATCCGCCATCTTTATTGGCGACTTAGTAGATAAAAAAAAGTAATAATTTAGAATAATAAACAAATAAATATGCACCAATTTTCAGAATAGTATATTATAGTTAAAATATAGCAGAATCTTTATCACAACTCACCTTTTCAATGACGAAACTCTTACCGTGATTCCAGCATGTTGCATACCTTAGTAACTTCATTGGATGAAAACGCATTATTTGCATTGAAACAACGATCTAAATAAGATGAAGCACATGTATGTCATCTTAAATTTAAATATGGCCTCTTTTTCAATCTCATTATTATTAGGAACTTAAAATATCGGAAAGGGCCAGACAGGATAGCCGGATACTAGATAACCAGGTTTATGATAAAAGATTATGCTGTTTAACTTAAGAGTATTATAACTGAAATAGACACTTTCAAGAGACCGCCAAGACCATATAAAACTTGCAATCAACGCAAGCTTGACATACGCCTAGTGACGCTATACGAAATATAATATTTAGCATAAATTTAACATTTTTAATGAATCTAACATGCGATATATATTTTTTTACACCTTTTTGACCAACCGAACGAAACCAAAATCTGACACTGAATTCCAATTCTACTCTCCTAGAACCACTGCTGCTACAGAGTACAGATGCAGAATGATGATGAGGGCTGCAGTTAATTTTATGAAACGGTAAACGAGCGAAGAAGAAATTTCGAATCAATACATGAGTCTTATATAAAATATCGTGTCGACAAATTTATTCTCTGCCTTAATTTTCTGTATGTATGAAAGAGTTCTGGAGCTGATTTATACTTATGTTTAAATTGTTGAACGAATATTGCACAATTGAGGGAAAACGTACAAGATTTCGGGGCAGCCAAGTGAACTGAAAAGAACTAAATAATTTCTTTTTCCTTTTTGAAATGAAATAGAAACTGATTGAAATTCTGTTTATTTCAAACTTTTTATAAATTTGTTTCCTACTCTTAGGTTATTTTTTTAGCCATTAACAACCTACATGAATATGACAACTGTATTCTTTACTTATTTTTAAATATTATTTAAATACATTAATTTTTATTACTAACTGAAACTTGTAATCACAGATGATATAAATTTTAATTTGTGTGAGATAATAATTTTGATAATGGATCATATTTGTTATCTTTAGGCCTTTTTTTCGTTGTTCGGTGCTATTATCACGCATGTTACGAAAAATCGAACGTTATATCTCGCAACCATCCATAAATTAACACACATCACTTCGATAATCGTTTTGTTTTATACTTACACAAATTTCATTATATTTTTATTGTTTAATAGCCATACTATTACATTTATTCCTATACATGATCGTTTGTATCTTCACTCTTTTGTAGAAAAATATATCTTCAATCATCATTTAATAATTTATAATATGATAAGGAAAATATGTTATTTCCTGAATTCATTGTAATGCTTTCGATTATGTATGAATCCATATACTTTTTGAGTATGACTAAATTCATTCAAGGCTTTGAGTTTTTTTACATAATCAATAATAAGTAATTTAATTACATTAATTGTGATGTAATTCATAATGTTATTATCTAATTATGAATTTTTTTGAGAGTATCATATCAAAAAATCATTCTTGATTTCTTTCTCGATTCCTTTCTCCACGATTAAAAAACTACTTTAATTAAGATTACTTTAACAAAAGAAGGAAATTAGGAATTTTTTTTCTAAGTTAAATTTTTCCTGAAGAATTTTTATAAAATGTTTTTACCTTCTTTAAGCTTTATTTAATAATGGTTTCCTTTTTGCATTCAGTAAGTACTTTTTAATTTTTAAAAATAAATAAACAACTCATCTATCTCAAAAAAGTCATGAAACAAAAACAAAGTTTTATTAATAATTAAATTACTGTACAAATTTCTATTAAATTGGGGAAAAACAGATAATAGATTAATTGATAGTAATAATTTAAGTTATATCTTCAGTAATTATCAAATAACATTTGGAAATTTTATTTTAAAGCTTTTTTTTTTCTGAGTCAATTTCAAATGCATTTTCTGCTCGCATTTACTGTAGAAATATTTACGAAGAAATACAAACATAAATACTCAAAAAGTAATAATAACAATAGATTTTAGTAGAAGACTAAATGATACCAATATTATGTATATTTGTTCTGTATTTTTAACTATTACCAGTTATTGTTAAAAATCTTTAATTTTTTCTCCTAGTTGGTTTCAAAAACATTTTCCACGAGCATTTAATAATATAAAATTTTTTAAAGATAATTAAAAGTATAATTACTCAAAAAATAAGTTAAATAAATCTTGATAATTTGAAATTTTAAAATTATTATTTCTGTGAATTTCTCACTTATTTTCAATTTTTACCAGTTTGCGTTAAAAAAAAATATCTTGGCCAATTTCTTGTGTCCCAGCCGACTTCTTTTTTCAGTCAAACAATTTCCCATTTTCAAACAAATTCTTTAACAGGAGACTCAAGTGGCTGCTATACATAATCTTCGTTCCACTAATTTATATAACCTTGGAAATCTTATTTATAAATTGCTCAATATTTTAATGGATTTTCTTGGGGAGCTAAATATTTTTCTTTTCGATACGAATCAATTTGGGATATTGATACCGAATAGGAATTCAAAAAGTCTGTTTCAGTTTCAATTGTGGCGATTTCATTTGATCTTGCATTTTATGAAGAGTTACAAACACACTGGAACTCCTTTTAAAATGTTCCACTATTCTTTTTTGGCCCAGCATGGTCAATTTTGGCTCTTGCGCCGTAAATATCCAATCCAATCCACTAATCTTTTTACTTTGACCTGCAAGAATTTTTTTATCACAAGGTTTAGATAATGGGCAAAATAAGTTAGATTTCTGAACCCACTGTCTCTTCAACGACATTAGAAACATTGTCAGTGCCTATGGCAACAATTTTATTAGATATTTTCCATTCACTTGCGATTTGTTTTACTTGCTTGCACCATTGTAATGATGTGTGAGGCATCCATTCAGAAACAGTCCAGCAGAAATATTTTTAATTCTGTGGAAGAATCAATGAAATGTGCTGTCATGACCAAAAACTTTCATTATTGATAGAAGTCCAGCTATCCATAGTTAAACAGACACCTGAAGCCATTTTAACGCTTTCTTAGACCTTTTAAATCGATTCTGAATAACAAGTCTGTAAGATCATCTTTGATAAAGTTTTCCTTGTTGGAAGATTGTATCTTCCAACATTGTAAACTAAACTATTGTAACTAAACTGCCACAATCTTCACACTTTGCTTTTTCTCTTTTTTTAATCTTCATAATGATTTTAAAAGGGGATTTATTTTCTTGTAGATCTCATTCTCTAAAAAAAATAATCTTCATACATTTTATAGATAAAACTGTTTAGAAACGCCATTCCTCCATATTAGATGAGATTTTTAACCCTAAGTAATGGAAGTTGAAATAGATTTTCAAATTTGGTACAATTCTTTTGTTTTAATAGTGATTATTAAGGAAAAATTAAAAGAGAATGGTAACAAATTATTTTGATATCAATAAGTTTGAAAATCCGCATTTCTTTTCATTATTTTCTGTGCCGTCGAAATGTAATGAATAAATATATTTTTTCAATATATAGGAATGTTTAATCTAAGTCCATAACATTTAATTCTTTTGATTTGGTATACAATATTTTAAATATCAACATTACCTTATTTATAAATGGTACACAACTATAAAGAAAGATGAAATAACACAAAGAGTATTTTAAGTAGTAATTATATTTAAAATTTATTATTTAAAAACTAAAAGGTAAAATTTGTATATTTTCCAATAGTAGTTATGGCATAACCCATCTTGCGGTTAAAATAAGCCATAAGAAATATATTAGCCGTCTTGTGGTTAAAATAAAGCCATAAGAACGAAATGAAAAAATTATTGAATTCCCTACCTATACATTTTTTTCGTAATAATGATATCGCATTTGCAATTGTAGACCGTAAACTTTTAAAAGAAATAACTGAAAATAAAGGAAAGATACTATAATTACTGTAAATATTACAATATTAAATGGCAGTATGTAAAATATATATGCAACATCGTAGCATAATTTAAATAGCAGTATTAACGATTAAAATTATGCCACAATGTTTCACAGAATTATTGGAACATTAATTAATTTGGCGTTTTACTTCTGTTTAAGATTAGAAAAAAGTGTGGCGCTCCAAGTCTAATAGGCTTACGCCTGAGAAAATTTTTCACCTTTTTACCTCGAATCTTTTTTAATATATATATATATATATATATTAGAAAAAAATTTAAATTTAAAGTTAGTGAAAAATAAAAGCTCAAAGTGGCAGATATATTCCAGCTACTATCTCAAAATATTTGAAAACAAAATGCGAAACTTGAATAAAATTTTTCGAAACAAAATTTTAAAATCTAGGCTTTGAGATTAATTGAAAGAATATTTCAAGAACCTGTGTGCTAAATTCCACGGCAGTAAATATAATAGATTCGTCTGAAGATCGTATTTGCACGAAAACATTTCCGCTTATTAGAAGAATTTTTTTTAAATTAATGTTATTTCGTATTTAATGTTAAATGGAAGACTTTTTCTCTCCCTCCCAAATTAATATGGTATTCCTTTACATGTATTGCTTTGAGCAATATTTACTAAAAAAAGATTTATTTTTCTTTTTATTTTTGTTGGTTTTAATTTAATAGTGTTATTTAAATTGGGCAGCAAGGGAAATGTGAAAGACATTAAAAAAAAAATTGCTTTAAAGTTCTTTCTCTTTACTGAAACATAGAAATTGTTTAACACGCATTATTTTTATGTACAAAAGAAAATATAAGATGAAAAATCTGCTGTAATTTAATTCTGTAAATGTAACTGTAAATGCTTTGTAATATCAAGAATACAGCAAATGATGCGGGATTAACAGCAGTTTAACTTCGGTCACTATTTGTTGTTTGAATCAGCACAAAAATTATCAAAGGATTGAGAGCAAATTATAAATGTAATAATTTAAAAACATGGAGATAAAAAATTGAATAGAAGCACATTCATTGACTGAATTAAAAAATAGACTGCTTAATATTATTATATTGAATTTCAGATTTGCTCATTAAAACAAATTAGAAATTCACGTATCATTACATTCAAATGATCTTTATTTCAGATGCTTTAATTAAAAAATGACGAAGATAAAATCTTGCATGAAAAATAGGAATCAATGAAATGCCTTTTCCGCGTTTTGTATTCGCAGATGTTCGTAAAAATTGTGTATTATAAAAAGTAAGCAATTTTGATTCATGTTTTCTTATAATTATAAATTGCTTTAAAAAAGGCTTTCAAAAATAGTTGTTTAGTAATAGTTTAATAGTTTCATTTTTAGTTAGGTGCAAAAAGTGAGTGAGGATTTAAATGAATGTGTACCTTAAAATCACACGTAAGGTAATTCCTAATCAGTCTATCCCTTAATAATCATCTGTTTAAAGTAGAAGTTTTTTTAAATCTTTAAATTTAGAGGATATTGACTTTTATTTTGATTTTTTTTGCATAAGTTGGTAGATTACCGTATTTTAATTAATTTTTCTATAAATTTTTTTTATTCGTTTTATAATGTGAGGCTTTTAAACAGTCTCTCAACAACAAAATACTTGGCTTCTCTGTTTGCTCAAAGAACGATCGAAAAATTAAAATATTCCTTTACGTATCATTGGAGGAAGAAACGTGCTCTCAATCTGACGTCATCAATGCATCCCCTCTCTGTGAGTACAGTAAAAGCTCCTTATTCGCGCTTCCTCCATTCGCGTTTTCACTATTTGCGGATTAAAAAAATGCGACCCAATTCCTATATTCGCGACTAAAAATTTCTTTATTCGTGGATCTAATAAGTACATACATAATAATAAAAAGATTCCAATAGGTATTCAACCCAATATGCTTTGTAAATGCCTTCAAATGGACCTAATAAAAAAATAAAATAGATCTTATTACAACTTTGTCTAAAGTATGTTGTTAAATGCAAACTGCATAGTCGAAATCGCGAATGGAATAGGACGAGATGGGTTCGAATAGAATCAAGTGACATTCAGGAATTTCTTGAATCGCAAGAGGAAGATTTGACTGAAACCGACTTGGAGAGGAGAGGTTAATTCACAGCCCATTGAAGAAGAAGCTTCAACAAGCACTGAAAATGTGACATTTAATTTGAAAAATCTTAGTGAAGGTTTAAGAATGGCAAATCAGCTTTGCGATTTCTTTATGAACATTGATCCGTCTATGGAACGAAGTCTTATTTTTAAGAGGCAAATTGCTAATGCGACTGCTGCGTATCAGTTTGAATGGAAGGAGATTTTAAAAATTGCCAAGCAAGAGAAAATGACAAAATTCTTCAAACCCTTGCCTAAGCATTAAAATAATGAATCAAAATGTTCAAACACTTCAATTAAGTTGATTTTTTTATAGATTTTTTATTTTTATTTTGTCACCTAGGAACGTATCCCCTATAAATTACCATTCCGTATTCACGGTTTCTGTATTCGCGGCATATTTATGGAACATATACCCCGCGAATAAAGAGCTTTTACTGTACAGCTATTTATCTAGGAGAGGAGAAAGGCTCAGTTTACGGAGCAATTCTACTGGAAAGGGTGTGGAGGATGGGGTAAGCGAAATTGTTGGAGTGCCATCTATTGGTCGTTTCAGAAAACTGACGGAGTGAAATGGAGAGGCGAAGGAGCAGTTCAGGTGGAAAGGTGTGGAGGCTGGGGTAGCAAAGGAGACCAATCAGTGAAGACGTTTGAAAATCGATGAAGCGGAGGAAGCAGAATTGCGCCTTCTCCAATTTTTTTCCCCAAGTTGTCAGATTTAAAAAAGGATAATCAAATAGAATATTTTATGTGGAATTTTATTTCTCAAGTTGGTAGTTTTTCGAAGTATTTGAGAATATTTTTTTGAAATAATTTAGTTTTAAGTAGTTGTGAGCGAAATCAGAAAAACTATGCTACTTCTCGGAAAAAATGTTAATTCAGAGAACATAATACTTGTACTTGCCAAAATCAGTCTTTTAATAAGAGATTCAAGTAAAAATTATTTTTGATATATGATTAAATAGCTGATAATGTCGTTTTAAATATATATCTATTCTTTTGAGTCATCATAAATTATATCACCTAATTAATGAGATTTGTCTGCAAATGGTGATGTTCAGAGGGAAGATGATCACTCTTGGTTGAAGGAGGGGGGCAGAATATGGGGAAGAAACGAATTGTTTTATATTGTTAGAATCTAAAGATTTTAAACTATGCGGGGGGAAAACCCTTCTCTGATCGACTTTTTGGTAAGATTGCAAAATATTTTATCATGATTAGTTGAATAAAGTAATCTAGTTTTCACTTTATTTTTATGTGAATAATCTGAGCAAATTTCAGAATGATCCGAATCAGCTTCCAATCTTTGGTTTGCGTTTAAGTGCTTTAATGGATTACTTTTACTAAGCTTTTTTGCACAAAATAATAATAATAATATTGCCCCGAAATCTTCTAAAGGATTAAAAAAGGAAGAAATAAAATGATTTATAATAAATTATTGTATATTAAGAAGAAAATAAAAAGGAAATAAAAATACACATCAATCAAATTAGTACGAAGATTTCAATCTTACAATTCTCGTTTTATCATCATTAAAATATTTTAATACTATTTAGAATTGAATTGTTATTTTTATCTTCATCAGAGGCGGCATTAACAGGGGGCAATTGCTGGTCTCCCCCATTGGCGAGAGATTGAGTTTCGTCGACAAAATTCTTTACATCTTTAGAAAGCTGTACATTCTCGAATATGATATTTTAAAAATCAGCTTAATATGTGTAAACAATCGAAATATCCAAGTAAGGGTTAAAGCGGTTCGACTAAATTTGGCAAAATCGTCGATAGAATGACAGATGATGCATGCAGAATAAGATGCTGCATTTTACTAAAATTTTTTGATCGACCGTCTATGAACGCAATTCGATGGATGTCGAAGATGCTAAATCCACGTATTTGCAGGCTTCTGATTGAAATATCATTCATCAAGCTTATAATTTGCATTACTTTTGGCGATATATAGACAAGATATCTCATTCTGTAGACAATTTCTGTATGGCCGACTATGAACTGAATGCGATGAAAGTCCGTAGAATTTTTTGACATCTTATTCAACTGTCTTTCATTAGGCTTATAATTTGCATTACTTTTAACAGAATAACCGACAAAGTCAAGTGAGTAAGTCGCATTTTTTTTCCCGTCGGGTTTTTGTCTTTTGGCTAAAATGTTATCTTAAGTTATGAGAAAGAAAAAATTCATCCTACGATACCTAAAGTATTTCAGTTTAAATAACGTAATCCATAGGTAAGCGAGGATATTTAATATATTTCTCACAATTCAATATAACCTTCCGAAAATTAAAATCTAAAACTATCTTAATTAGTGGAAAAAACTCTCTCACCATTTAGTCTCTCTTTAAGAGCAACGAATGTTGCGATACTGACATTTTTGGAATTCTCAAGGTTATACAAGCTTTCCTATGTTTTTGATACTATGAAAGAAAAAATATGCACAATTCAAACGAATGATATTTCCTCGGAAAAGATTTGCATCGAATTTTATTAAAATGCTTCGCAAGCAAAAGAATCATTCTATGATTAAGGTGAAAAGTTTGCATGTTATAACTTAAACATATAACTAAAAGTTTGTCATTAAAAAAAATCTGTGATTTTTCCTAGATATACATGATATTTTTACAAAGCATTTTAAGTTTAAAAAGTAGTCTGTATTTTTAAGCATTTATACTGCATGTAAAAATACTTAATTTATTGCAAGTTGAAAATTCAGCATGCAACTGTTTTAGAACTTTTTAACAATATTCTTGGAATATGTATATTTATTTCTTCATAGATTTTCAAAAGTGAATACATTGAATGGTTGAAGGCTTACAAAAATAAAAGCAAAGCGCATTATAAATAATTAAGAATACAAACACCAGCCTTTCAAAATAACGCTTCAGTAAAGTACTGAGGGAATAAAGGAATTGCTGCCAATGACGTAAAGAAAAAAAAAAATCTGTTTTTTTTTTTATCCCTACAGAGAGAAAAATGTCACTTAGAAAATGATATTGTTACAACTGTTTATAAAGTTACACTAATCTAACAAATCACAAAACACATTATGGAAATTGAGCAATTACAAGTCAGATAACAAAATTTCTAAAAAGAAACAGAAAACTTTGTTTACATAGTTTGGCATTTTTATATCTTAGATTTATAGATTTATTCACATGTTCAAAAAACTGAATCTCATCCCCCCCTTTTGTTTTCATTGAAGGAATTGATATGTCAATGAAATGTTGGTTCTAATGTGTTTTCTTAATACACTTAAATGCAATGTAATAAAATAATTTCAGATACATGCAAAGGTTTAATAAAATTTTTCATCAGAAACTTGCAAAATAAAGTTTTTGTGTAAAATATTCAACCATTGCAGTTGTTATTTTATATATCTATAAAACTGGATTCTTTCTTGCCCAACTTAATAAAATTCATCATGACGTGTAGTTCTATATTCAAAACTGCTACATTAATGTTGGACATTTTTTTTCATGTAAAAACTTTTTTAATCATTCCTATAAGATATCGAATCCTGCAGTACTTGATCTTTATCTGTACTGCTAGCACTTTCTCAACCTTTTCAATATAATATTAACCACTGTGTGGGGCAAACAGAAACAGGTTTTTATGTTTACATTCTTACTGTACAGTGTTTCAATTTTTAAATGGGTGAAGAAGGGGGGCATAATAAAATCTTTTTGTCTGCCGTTTCTCATCTCATGGTTTAAAACATATTATTGATATTAGTTTCAGTATTTACAGACGTGTGCTTCTCTAATAATAATAGTAGATATATATTTTCATTCAATATGAACATCAATGCACATATCAAAAAAAGTTTGAATTTGAAAAAAATTTGTAATTATTTTTCTGCTTCTTAAAAAGACAAAAGTACCTCTCTCACTTAGTATCGAATTATTGCTTGAGTCTGAGTCTTTTCTGAGTTAAGTAACGAAGAATGCACAGAAAATTAATAAAAATAAACTGAAAAATGCAATAGTGGGGGGGGGGGGATAATGACAAATAAAATTTTCAATTTTCAGTTCAAATTTGTGTTATCATTACGTTCAAGTTTATGTTATTTTATGTTTATTCAATTTTCAATAATCTCTCTTTAAGATTTATGTCAGTAACTGTCCAAGACTGATTTCATAATAAAAATAAAATAAAATTTCTTAATTGAATTACCTGAAAAGAACACAGTGACATAATTAATGTAGAGATTTAATTAGCAGCCATTACTATTCCACATTTAGTTTTATTTTATTGTAATCGATGGCACCATAGGATATATACACCAGGGATTCTACTAGCACCCTTGATCCAAAGTCTAAGATGCGTGACGTCAAATTTCAGAAAAAGCGAGCTGTGAGCATTCGCTCAACAGACAGACAGAGGATCTTTCGTTTCGATAAGGTTATTTAATACCCAACGGTGGCACATAGTTTTGAAATGGGACATTTGATGCTTCGCCCTTGGCGTCATCTAAAGGTCATACTTTTATCTCTACTGTAAATAGTCTGTCCTGTCCTAATTGTTAATGTCTTTTTTGAATATTTTTTGTTGTAAATAAATTTACAGTTTTTATTTAAAAGCTTCTTAATCAGAGACCCAAGACACTAATCTAAATGAGGTTGAATGGGCATTTTGTCACATCCATTCCTACATTAATAAGAAATGAAAGCAAGAAAAAAGAATAAATGAAAAAAAAAAATTAAAAAAAAAAAAAAAAGGGCAAAGAGGATTTTGAACCAACTTACAGATTTTGTGGGTGGCGACGGGAGAGGGGACTAGTTTGTAAAGATGTGTGCAACAACTCTGATGACATATTATAGCAAGGCACAAAGATATCTTCTGTAGCAACATTCGGATTATTTTAAATTAAACCATGTAATTTTGAGCAACGTTCAGATGGTAGGCATCCCATTGTTAAGATTCGCCAGCACACTAACCAAAATCCATTTGGCCCTGTTAAATTTAGAATTCAGCAGACCAGTTTACATGGCTTTGTGAAACTGGGTTTCAAAACAAAAGGCACTTGGGCTCTAAAGCCAAGAGAATAAAAAAGAGGTCATCACAATTCTCATGAAGGAAAACAGGCTCATTGTTAAATATGCAAAATGTGAGTCATGGGTAACAGTTTATTATTTATTTTTAACTGTAATTCTGATTTACATGTTATTTTGTTAAATAATTTTATCTTTATTTTACCATAAAACACTTGATAACATTTATTATCACTATACCGTGTGGTAATTACTAAATATTTCATGCATTTTAATTAATAAAACGATAGTTTTACTGTTACTACATATCCAGAAAAAGTAGTAACAACTGATAAGTTTTGGAAAAAAAATTCTAGTGTTAAAGTCAACAAAATTGTTGAAGTTTTTTTTTATGTATATCAAGAATGAACAATTAAGTTATAAAAAGTAATTATAATCAAAGAATCGCAAATATATTAAAAAATATATATATAAGTACTTTTCTCAAAAATGTTGCAACTAATCCTGATCTAAATTATCAAATAATTGATTGATAATAATGTTGAAATATTATAAACAAATGCTGCATAAAGAAGTAACCACTTGAGGAAAAGCATCAAGGAGTTGAAGTCAGATAAAAACAAACTTGCCTTATTTCTGATAATACATAAAGTTATTTCTGAGAATATATAAAGTTATATTTCTGAAAAGAAACTTTTTTTTTCACTACCTAAACAAACAAACCAGATTGCAAGGAAACCTTTTACTATGACTTCAGGAGCCCTTTTTGCTAAGGGATGAAAGATCAGAAACTATTAAGAAAATGCATTCACATAATGCAGCTGATCTACCATGGAATCCCCCCCCCCCGGCTCTTCAGAAAGAAAAATAAGCACCTGGATTTTTTTAAATAGAAAAACGCACTTTTACGGTTTCAATAAAACTGTTATATCAGTTTTTAAGGACTTTTAATGACACTATGTATCCTATTAATAATTTTGGAATTCTCAAAGCAAACTATTTTTTTAAAAAAACACTTTCATAACATTAAGTTTAAGAAAACCTCATTTCTTAAACTTTATACATACAATTTTAAAACCAATTCAAATTTAAAATATAGTTCATAATAGTACAATTTCATTTATGTAAAATCCTAAAAAGTAACCAACAAATGAACTATTTTTAACATTAAGAACTTTTTATTCAAAACACAACATAATACAAAATATCACATAAAACATAGCTCCATGTGTAAATGAAAATAGAAATGACACAATGAACATAGTATTTGAGGATATATAAAATAATCCAATTACATTTTAAAACTCAAAAATTGTTTATAAGAGTTCAGAACTTTAAACACATAGCTAAATAAATAAAATAACAAGTACATCAAACATCTAAGTATTACATAAACTTTAATGGAAAGAAAAATGAGTACAGAGAAAAAAAAAATTGTACATCTTTCAAGAGGACTAGTGAAAGTCAATATGACTCATTAAGAGCATTCTTTTAGACATACAATAATGATGAAGATATTTACATGGCATTAAAAAACTCAAATATCAATTCTTCATAAAACATTTCCTTTATAAAACAGTGCAGAGATACCTCTGTCATATAGAAATTATTATCTTTATAAACATAAGAAAATATCACAAGTAACATTACTTGTAACAAAATGACAACATACAGTATCATTTTATCACATTTTCAATTTCATCTATTAGTATAAAATGTTCTTTAAAATTTTGATAAAATCTTTAAGGTCATTTGAAGAGTAATATATTATTCTGAATTAATAAGTGGCAAAACAAATTAACAGAATAGAGAATAAGCAATATGTATATATAAGCTGTTTCAGATTATGTCTATTTGATAATTAAATTATATTTAGATTTTCTTTCTATCAAAGTGATGCTTGAAAGATCTTGGCAAAAAAATGCTCAGAAAACAACTGTTATAGAATGTGCTTTCATAGTGACAAATGTTAATTTAAAATGAAAACCTTAAATGAATATATAAAAGGCAGGATAAAATGAAGATGATTCATGAGAAAACCATTTGTTCTAAATCTATAAAAGACTAGTGAAATATTTTGCATTTTACCAACGTTGGAAAAGAGTACACACTTAAATTTTTAAATTTATTAAGAAAAAGATTTGGTTTACCTCGTCCCCCTGAAAACCATTAGGATTTTCTTAAAATAAATTTATCATGGATGGACTGACAGTAATGACACAATATTGCATTACTATCACTGCCATGAAAAATACAGTTTATATATATATATATAAAAAGAGTATATTTTGATGAAGTTACTAGGAAAGTAAAGACAACATTGAAAAGCTCAACCTTATTTTAGGAATAGAGAACTAGTCAATGTGACTTACAAAACAACAATATATAAGTATGATATTAAGCACATTCATAGAATTGAGACATAACATAAAACAATAATTCCATAGATATAAATGAAGTAGCACATGATTCACTATTCTAACTTCAGGTCATCAGGTAACAGATCAAAAAAAGGATGTTTCAGAGCAGCTGATAATCTTATTCGCTCTTCAGGGTCATACTTCAACAATTTTTCCATTAAGTCAAACAATTCTTGATGATCTTTAGATGACATATGCATGTATCTCTATATATATTAAAAAAAGTACATTAATAATAAAAATACGTAAGAAGTTTAAAACTGAATAAAAACAAAGAGAAACTGAATTCATATTTTGTCTGGATTAAATTTTATGCATTAAAAGAGAATTATTTTTCCATCCGAGCATTGTTATGAGACTTCACGATTAAATCAGATTAACACATTAAAGGCAGGAGATCTTGACAAAAGTATGCCAGGTAATGGGGATCAAATCGTAGTATAAAGAAAATTTCGAGCATGATAATTTATACAGTATGTAATGAGTATGAATGTATATAATATTTATATAGCAGAGTAATTTAAATGTATAAATGAACAAAACATATTGAATTGAGCACAAATTCAACTCCTTTCATGGGCATAGTATAATATCACTTGACTTGACAAAAATTTCTTAAAAAAATGAAAACAAATCTAAAAATGTTTTAATAAATTGATTGCAGTTATTTAATATTTTAGACAATATTACATTCATGAAGAAGCAGTTTCCAACAGGATTCCAGCGATTGAGAATAATAATGAATATCCTAGCAGTATTCAATGGAACTATCTAATTGAATTTTAAGGAAAAAAAATTCCCATTATCTACATTTTATTACATTGTCCTGTTCCATCTTTTAGATTAATATGACTTACATGTTTGTAACTTGATTCAAAATATACTACACATTAATTAATTAATCCATACAACACTATATCTGGCAAATATGTCAAATTATTTCGATTATTCCACATTTAATTTTAAACTCCATGCTACCTAAAAAATTTAAAATTTAACTAAAAATAAATATTTTTATTTTGTCTATCCCACTATGCAGCATAAAAATTGAGAAATGATGCATTTGATGAATGAGAATTTCAGTGATAAGAAATGAGAAATACAAAAGATTGAAAAGGAACTAATATATATTTTTTAAGTATTAAAAAGAAATTCAATTTTAGATGTGCGGACGGACACACACACACTAAATCCATCTCTTATAAAGGGGAAAAATTTATAAAAATGATAATTCAAATTAGCATAAGTATACATAAATACTAATTTGCATAATTATTTCCACTTCTAGGATCAGAAGCAGATTTCTGATAAGGAAAGCTCAATTGGGAAGCGGGGGTGTGAAAACCAGCCAGTTAAAAAATACTTTGTAATGGACAAATAAATTTATAAAAAATATAATTCTATGAATTATAAAATAGTAGGACTGTAAAATGCATTTATATAGAATTATTTATGCAAACATTAATATTATCTTCCAATTGACAGGTCTTATAAATAATAATTTTTTAAAGTTATATTTGTTTGAAGTTCATTAATTCTTTATAATCCATCACAATAATTAAATGCTTTTATTTGTAAGTATGGATTTTGATAGAAAATAATTATGATTAGCTTTGTATTATTTTATTATTTTTTATGATATACATACTTAAAAACAAAAAAAGTATCTCACCCAAAGAAATGACATGCCAAATTATTATTACCATGTTGATTAAATTAAAAAATGCATCATAATATTTAACAAACATATTTATTCAATCATTAAAAAAAAACAAGCCTTATAGTGAGCATTGAAAAATGCCAAAATCTGTCACTAACTAAGGCTTCAAAATCCAAACAATAAATCTGATCAGAAACAATGTAAAAAGTTATAATCAAGTCCATTTATGCTACTATTATCTGTGATACCTTGATTCTTCCATAAATCAAGAGACATGGATCCAGTGAAAAGTAGTAGTAAAATATCTTGCATAAATTTTTTTAAAAACAAATATGAATTTTAGAATGGATCCTCTTAATTTTTCTAACTTTTCATATTTCTGCCATTTATTCATTACTAACAAATGATATCCTGATCTTGAAGCTAAATTTTGTTGTATTTGTGATACCATAAATAAAACAAAGAAATAAATTTGATATTCTTTAGAATCCAAATAACCTTTTGCATTGCATATATATCAAACTATTGTAATACAAATGAAGATTTCACATATTTTTTATTTATTCCAGAGAGAATATGCAAGTTAAAATAAATTTTTATAAGTTGATGTTTATATATATAATTTGATTTCAAAAAATTAAGACTGCTATAGATTCTATGTCTATGCTAGATATATGTCTTTCCTTTCCTTCTAAGAATTTAATTACAAACAAAACTTATTTCAAATTAAAAATCAACATGGATTAAGAATTATAAGCTCCCTACCTTAATAATTATAAGCAGGAAGTTTTGCAATCCACATATAAGAATCCAAAATATTGCGAACTCTGTTAGTCAGCCTTTTACCTTATGTTCCTTAATTGCATCGCATATATTTCATATTGCATTCTGTATAACATTAAATAGCTCAAAATGCCTTTTTTTAAATACTTAACATGAGGAAAAAAAATTTCATTAAATTTTTCTCTTCATATTTTCTTAACACATTTAAAATATTTTTTTAATAAAAATACTGAGACCTTCAAATCGCTAACTGTCAAGCCTAGTAATTACTTTTAAGAAGTTCAGTACTTAACAGCTAATGTTACAATAAAGTTTTAAAAATCACAAAGAAACTGTAAAATTGGCAAAAATCGAATGTTAGTCCCATGAAGAAGATAATTCAAATTTGCCCTCATTACATTTCTTTTAATTAGTAATCTCGCTTCAGTACAGTAAAATATACACAAAAACTTTTTTCTTCCATGCCAAATTTATAAGATACCAGTATATTCACTAATTTTTTTTAAATCTCAAGACCGATTAAAGGAAAACAATTGAGGGAATTAGTCAAAATTATTACAATGCACAAAATAAACAAATTATACAAAACAGTTACATACCTTTAGAGGTTTACGCCCCTTTTTCTTGCGTCCCAAAGTTAAAAGAAATTCATGTCTCTTTGCAAAGCTGTGAAAGAAAATCTCAATTCAGTATTAAAAAGGAAAAAAAGACAAAAGGCAAATGCTGAATATACAGTTTTAGAGATGGTGAATAAACTTGAAATAATATTCGATGCACATCAATGATCAACTAAATTCAAAGTTTGAGCTGCAGCAAAATTAAATAGAAAATAACAACATTTACAAAACTCCATCAGTCAATTATTGTAAATAATAATAATCTAGCTGCTGTTGCAAGCGCCACAAGTAGAATAATGCATTTTAGTTATACGAGCTCCTGTTGCCAGCAGCAAAATACTATATTTAAATTCTGCAATAGCTATGAGTTACAAAGTGCACACACTAATTTTATTTTAAAAAATAAGCAATTTTAGTGAAAAAAAAAACAACCTTAACATAATTCTTCTTCTTCTTTTTGTTATTATAGAAATATAAGTTCAAGTGAAATAAAGTTAGGTATTGATTATGTAAGTGTCCAAATTTATGCAAATATTTAAAAAAATACTACCAGGAACCACTGAAAATTTTTCACCAATATTGAAACTAAGTTTAAAAAAAAATCTTTTTTGTGCAATTTTTGTCTCTTATTAAAAGACTTTCATTTCATATATGTTGAATTATTTAAATACACTGCAGTTAGTAGTACAAGGGCAAGAGGAAGGCTACATTGGTACTTCATTAATTTTTCAATGTCATTTTAGTGGAATGAAAGGGGGAAAAATATTAAATATCATTGGTAGTCAATTTATACTTGGCTTTTTAAGCTTTACTTTATTAATATTACACTTGCATCCCCATTTACTCAGAAAACTTTCGAAACGAAACAGTCTAAATGCTTAGAATAAATAAATAATATACTTGAAAAGTCTTCAGGAACTTATGTGGATGACCTCTCTGAAAGCAAAAATATTTGAAAATAACAATTATCTATTAAACAGCGAATTGAGTTACAAATACAGGCAACGAAGAAAAAATATTGCAAATAAATATGAAGGATGAAAAAGAATGGGGGGAGGACATATTTTAATTGATGGAACTGTATAGTGAAATGCAAATAAGTGCTACTACTGGAAGAGCAGCATCTTATAACACTTTCAGAAAATAACTAAATTCAATAGAATATATAAAAGTAACATAATAGGCAAGATGAATGTTGAATTTTTTTATTTTTTATTATGGATCATCACATTATAAAACATTTTTCTCCAGTTAGCAGCAGAATTTGCCACTAATTATTGAGAAGTTCGAAAAAAATGAATAACAAATATGGAAGGAAAAAAAAAAACACCCATCGATTAATTCTATGACACATTCATAACCATAAAAACCTGTTCTAAATATAAGAAATGTACTTGCTTAAAATGTACAATGAACTTCACTGCACCAATAAAAAATGCATTGTGAATTGAATAATCTATTAAGTTTTTAATTTTAATTTTGATTTAAATGGGATAAACACATTTTTGTTTATTACCTTACAGTTGCTTTAACATTTCCTTAGCCAAATCGGTATTTCTTCATTCAGTAAGAACTAATAAAGTTCTTCTCTAAAAACTTAATCATTTGACTGCTTGTGGTACAAACAAGTATATAATATTAAATTTCAATGCATTTAGTCTTAAGATATGAATTTTAAGCTGAAGTAATAGAAAAATAAACACTAAAAAGCTTGCAAATAAATAAATTAAATTAAAAAATCGAATGTTAAATACGGAGAATTATTATAAAGAAATGACAAAATTAGAAATTTTTATTATGAAATTCACATTTACATGAGGCTTTTACTATATCCGTACTTACTTATTACACAATTTACATATAAAAACACAATGGAGATGAAGGCCTTATTGAGACTATTGTGCTTTGCTACTTAAAAAATTTTGAAAATGAAACATAGCCCCAGAGATTCCTATATTCTTTGATGGGAAGGCCATTACTGTAAGTACAATGGATTTCTAGAGACAAACACAACCAAAAAAAAAAAAAAAAAAAAAAAAAAATTCAAACTTGATTTTGTAATATTTTTTCCCTGTAGCACCATCAGGTTTCTTATCTTTTTTTACCTCTTTTCCTTCCTTAATGAAAATACTTAATAAAATAATGAAAGCAAATTCAATTTAGAACTAAAGTATAAGGTGGAGTTTCTAATAAGTAAAATAAAATAGAAAAAGAATTATTACTAAAATCTTTAAAATTTAATTGAAGCATAACAAAAGTGCCTAGAGCAAATATTATTTATGAACTACATTACAATAAAATTACAAATTATCAATTAGAATTTTCTTAAGGATTCAGAATATTTTAAGTTCAATAAATATTCAATTTTTCTTTCTTTAAAACAGAGCAACAAAAGTCAACATTTCAGCTAAAAAAAATGATAAATTAAAGACAAAATAAAAAACGATGTACTTACTCAGTCGAGGAAAACAAATCAGGAAAAGGACCTAAAACATCATGCATCATAATGAAATGCTCTGCATTATCATGAACCTGCAACACAATACTTGTAGAAGTCACAATTTAAAGGAACAAATGTTTGTTGAATGGATAGTTACAATCCTTAAACAAGATACCAACTAATATTAATCAATTAAAACTTTAACAAAAAATTATGTTTAAACAGAATGATTTTAAGTCATTGTTTTTTTTCCTACTCGGAGACTTCATTTACGTCATTATAAAAGATATTTCAAATATGAAATATCTTTTCCTGAAATTACTGTATACTTCCCATGCTTTAAAGGAAATAAAAAGGTATATTTTGGTAATCAATGCACACAACAGTGAGAGTTTTTCTTGCATTTCTTTTATGACTAAAGAAATGCAAGAAAATAAATAGGTATTCAATGGAATGGTTAATGGAGAAATTCCTGTGAATGTAGACATGCTTCTCGGTAGAGTCGATCTGATTCTTTGTATATTATAATTAGGATTTGCTTAATAAATCCAAAAATGTGTTTAAAAATAAAATGAAAACAAATTAGGAAAATAAGAAAATAACTATTTGTTATTATCAACACAATCCTGAATGTTTAACCTCTCATGCCAGTCAATGTTCCATTTTATTAGTATCACTACATACAAAGCATATATAAATCAACCAGAAATAAACATTTTCAATAGATCTAGGAAAATACTATGCATATATAACATTATATTACAATCAATACGCCACCATTTTTGTTTTTGATTGATATCCAGAAGCACTATCAGTGAATAGAACCAACCAAATGCCTTAAACATGATCAGAGACACTCAAAATCAGAAGTAATAATCAATAAATTGATGAATCTAGAATGATTATAACAAAAAAGCCTTTTGGATTATAGCTATCTGCGAGCGGGGTGGTCGGCTGTATGCAAGAAAAAGAAAAAAGCTACCTGCGAGTTAAATATGAAAATGACGATTTTACAGTTGAAGCTGGATATTAATACCTTTTTATTAGAGAAATTATTGCTGCTGATGAACAAAAATGTTCTGCATTACAAGGGGAAGACATGAAATCATCTTGTTACATTCACTGTGTGTATGAGAAAAATATTGATATAAATACCCATTTAGAAGACATTTATAAAATTGTTTTCCCATTTCCAAAAAAAAAAAAAAAAAAAAAAAAAAAATGCAGTTTATATAGTTTTGGTCTAAAATTAATTAAAAAAAAAAAAAAGCTACAGCTATATGTCATGTTTCACGAGTAAATGTCTTGTGACAATTAAAAATTTTCGGGATAAGGAAGATTAAAGGGCGATACCTTTTTAGAACATTGATTATTGAGGTTTATATATGTTTTTGATGCTGCCTTTGGACAAGTTATTTTTATGGGTGTTGAATATGTACAGGAACCTCGAGGAAAAATGTATTACTGGAGAGTTAAGTATTTTTCATTTTATGTTATTATTTTGGAAAATGTAATAAATTATTTTATTTTATTTAATGTAAGCACTTTAAAAATATAAATTTACTATATAACTTCCACACATATAATAAATATCCATAATTTTACAGGAAAGGATTATATAAACTTATAATTTATTTTACAAATAAATTAACACAGAATATATAAGGCGCATACTA
The DNA here is from genome assembly GCA_026543055.1 of Argiope trifasciata. Lineage (NCBI taxonomy): Eukaryota > Metazoa > Arthropoda > Arachnida > Araneae > Araneidae > Argiope > Argiope trifasciata. Next base: position 4,304,438 of record JAPMOQ010049656.1, on the reverse strand, counting down.
CTTAAAACACACAGGCAGGGAACCTGGGCAAACTTATGTCTGCACTTGTTTATGCCTTCCAATTTAAAAAAAAAGAACAGTTTTATTACAACATTATTTATTATTCTTGCTAATACAGTGATGATAGTAAGTGTAAGTTTATATTGTGTATATCAATCAAAATTTATCAGTTTAGCATGGTTTGCTAATTTTTAAAGGTAAGTGCATCTTGAATTAAGGTGCTTCATTTGATAGATGCTATTTTATCACAATGTGATTATCAAACTAAATCAATTAATGCCCTTTTAGATTAAATATTTTATTAGTCAAAAGATTATACATTGTATCTGTAAAATGATGCATCAAATTTGAATTTACTCTATAGGTAAAATTATCTATATTTTTTCCCAAAAAATAATTTTTTGAGTCAATAAAAAGAATAATGACAAGAAATTTATTTAGACTATTCTTTAATAAAAAGTGCAGTCTTTTTAATTAACTGAATCTTAAAATCATGAATTATAAAATTGTTTTTAATAACTACTTATAATTTGCCCAAGTATTTATTTCTTTGAGACATGCATATTATTATGATAGACTTTCATAAAAGGGAACTTGGCACCAAAATTGATATTGATGATGATAATAACACAACAATCAGTATCAACAAAAACACAACAACATAAGAAAAAAGTGATTTTGCATAAGAAGCATTAGATAAATTGATCAAAGAGTCGTATATATAACAACTGATCAAGTATCACCCAACTTCATATTTCTCTCTTTCCTATATCTTTCAAATTGAAAAAAAACAGGAAATTTGATAAGCTTAGAACAATTAAAATTAACAACCCATTTAGAGCTGTGCATGTAAATTATATACATAATTTGTGTAGTATCTTCAAATGGATAGCTTCTTTGATTGCAAATAAACTGAGCTTTGGAAACTTTGACTGCATCTAACAAACAAACAAAATTTAATAAAATTGGGAAATTATTGGAGGTTTAATAAGGGCAAGCACTCATACTTCTAATGGAAATATGCAGCATTGGTATGCATTTAACATCCATTTTTATATTCTATAGCTTTTACACTAACTATTTTTAATATTGAATATGACATTTCCGAGTAATTTTGAAGGAAATTAAGAAGGGGAAGGGAAACTCCTGATAAATTTTTTTCTTTCAATTCACTTTTACTCCAGCAACTACAACTTACCATACTGGAAGAGGTAAGCTTGAGACGACTGGATCTTAAATGAAGTGATTAAAAGCATTAACATCTTTCTTTTTTCTGATATAAATATTTCTTGAGCACCATCTTAGATAACTAAGACAGTTTTTTCTAAAGGTTCTTTAAAACTTAGGGAGTGTAAAACAAATTATTAAAGTGATATTAAAAGATGAACCTATATAGATGTTAGTGATACTGTTAATAATATTCTAGATCTGTATTATAATAGAATAACTAATAAAAGTTGTAGCAGAGAATATCATGCATACTGGTAAAGTGTTGAAGGGGGAAAAAATTTACTGTATACTTTAGATGTAAATAAATAGTGACATTAATTTTAATGTCACAGAATCCTTGAATTGTACGTACTACAAAATTTCACTATCAGCACCATATGTCTCTAACTGCAATGTTCACTTACATTTAAATAAAAACTAATTATTGAAATTGGATAGAAATAAAATGTGATCTACTAACAGAAGAAAATACAAATCTGAGAATAAAATTAAAAAAAAAATGTTGAAAGACAATATTAGAAATAATGACAATATTGCAGCCCTCAGCTCATTGGTCTCTACAACAATCCAGCACACAAGAATGCAAACAAAGTATTAAGTTTAGATTCCATAACTAGTTCTAATTCATGCTTAGCTTTATTTATACATCAATACACAAGTCAATTTGAATGGGGGGGGGACTGCAAGATGCTTGAAACAAAATAGAAGTTGTGATTTGCCCTCCAGAAAATGATGCAGACCAAAGGATACATTTTAAACTCCACCCGGTAATACAGATTTCACTGGCTGATTCTACTCTAGTTAATTTATAATAACATAAATAAGGTCCACAAGAAAAAAAAAACTTGGCTGAAGTTTACTCCTTCATTAAATTAAGAAAAATTAATCAATTAATGATTATAGTGACTCAAAGCTAATATTTCTATATTATTTCATTGGCTAAATATAATGAATTCAAAACACTGTAACTTAGCCAGTTTTGGTAGCAGAAGAGATAATTTTTAAATGTTAAGGCATTAAGAATAATTTATGAATTATGATTGCTAGGAACAGAGAATTGTAAAAAAAATTTAGACTTCAAAATTTTGTCGGAAGTACATCCATTGACTCCAGTTCTTGTGTTCAGAAATTAATTACTAGGCCTGGTTTAGAGTGTAAGAGAAATTTTTTATTTTGCTATAAATGCATTAAAATTTGGGATTTTTTAAAAGCATTTTGAATTTCAGGTAGCAAAATAGATTTGTTGCTACCCTCCTATTATTCTAATTTCGGTAATCAGAAAACATTTTTTTAAAATGCGAGAATAAGAGAAATAAAGGAAAAAAAGAGGGTGGAAACAGTATGAGAACAAAGATACGTGTTAAAAATATTTAAGTTGTTGGAATATACATTTAAAAGCTTTTTTCAACTTTTTTTTTTTTTACAGCTGAAAAATCCAAATGGAAAAATGTTAAATTCTTCAATGATTATTTTTGAATTGTGAAAACATGTACCACATGTCAGAAAAAAGTAATTAACCTCATACATATCTACATCACACTTTTTAAAGTAATTTACAACCATCATTTTTTAAAAATCTCTAGCTTTGCTTTAATTAGCCAATTGAACAAATATGGTGTATATTTCAAAATATGTATTTAGTTGATGATTAAATTGTTCAATCTCATAAATCATTTAAAAAGTTGAGTGTATGAAGTATAAACTTTAATAATGCAAAAAACCCTTTTTAAATTATCACTAAAGCAAGAAGCCAAGGATAAAGACAATGATATAACAACAACAAAAAAAACACATAGCAACAATTATATAAACATAACCTCAAGGCACAAAAAAATCGCAAAATTTATAATTAATAAAGTACATTGCTGAAGGGCATCTGTAAAAGAAAGTTTTGGTTTACTCACGCAAAAAAGACATTCTCCAGTATACAATTCAAAAAGAATGCAACCAATACTCCAAATATCAACAGCTTGATTCCATGGAAGACCTGGAAATGCCCTTGGCATTAACAAGATATCTTAGAAAAATTTGCAAAAACCAGCAAAAAAAGAAAGAAACACAATACATACCAAAAATAACTTCAGGAGCACGATAGTATCTAGTCTGAATCATCATATCTCTACTATCTGAGAATTCAATTGCTGATCCAAAATCTATCAGTCTAATATTTGTACTTAAAGGTTTACGATAAGTTTGTTGACGCTGAAATAGTAACATAAAATTACAAATTATGAAAATGCTTATTTAAAGAACATTTATTATTCTATAATGATAAGACATCTTTAATTCACATGACAAAAGAATTAAATATGCTAAATTTAAAACATATGATTCATAACCTTTATTTTACATTTATTTCTTTAACATTGCATCACAAATCAAATTTAATACTATGAGAAAAAGTGTTAATCATCCTTATAATCCATCAATACAGCATTTACTTTCTACAAAATAAGGCAAGTAACCGCTTGTAACTTATGCTTGTCATTGACATATAATGGCACATCTTAAGTAACATAACAGTACTGATATTGTATGTCTGTCATGCTATTCAGCATAAATGATTCAATCCATATGTTAAGGGAATATTCAATTATATATTGATTCAGTCTTTTATGAAAAATAATTTTAACAGGAAAATTAAAATTTCTAATAGAACATCTAGTATTTTCAATCGTAACGATACAAACTTTTAAAATAGATACTGCTTCACATTTCTTTGAGATGGATTAATGAATCCACCTTTTCCTATTCACATTAATAAGCCCAAAATTATGGTGAAGATATAATATTTGGTATTATTTTACTTTTACACAAAACATTTGAAATTAAATATTAAACATTTAATAAAAGGCAATGTTCGTTATAAAATAATTATAAAAAGAACGATAAAAAAAATATAGACACATATTAAAACAATAATCTTGCAAAACATTTCACTAAAACAGATCTTAAAAAACCCTTTTGTATTTGCTTTTCATGACCTTTAATGCCAGTGTCCTGGCCTAGGAGTAGTGCGTATTCCCCGAAATCTGGGTCCAAGTCCTAGTTCTAGCATAGTTGTTCTCCCCCCTGTTCTACCTAAAAGGTGTGTGAAAGAGGGATTGTGAAAGCGAGGGTGTGTCATCTTCATATGAGCTAATAGTCAGATTTCTGCCCTTGGGTACTCAGGAATCTTTACATGCAGAGGCTGATATATAATCAAAATTCTTTAAAAAAATTATTTATCTGAAATTATTATTTATCTGAAATTTATGTAAATGACATAGTACATAGTGATATGCACAAAAAAAATCTTAACTTGATGAGTTCAACTGAAAAATGCATGAATCCATTATTATTATATGCATTCAACATAAACAGTGGAAGATTTTGATACTTTGTGACCCTAGGCAAAGTACAATACGAAGCCCCACATATAAGATTGTTAGTTAAATTTTACATATCTGTACACTTTTAGGTTAATGGTTTTTCACATTAATAAATTTTTTTTTCATTAAATTTGTGAATATGTATGTATTTTTTTCCCTTCAATCTACTGAATTCAAACGGCATAGTATTTATGTTTGTACAAAACATTATTGAAGCAGGTAGTTGGTTTTATAAAATCTAATAACCAAGTGAAGCATACAAGAACTTGCCCAATTATACTTGGTAAAATATTATCCCTACCATTTACAGAATTTGTACTTTTCATTAGTTACCAAATTAACTAGTTAAACAAAAGGTTCTTAGTCAACCTTCTTCAGCCCCCCTCCCTCTGAGTTTAGAGGTCCTAGGCATCTGGCTAGTTGGAAATCCACTATTGAACATTAAAAAAATTGGGGATGTTGGGAATATCAGTAATAGCATATGTGATCCTTGTATTAAAAAGTTTAAACACTGATTCTAGATCTCTTTTAAACTAACCAGAATTTCAAATATAGTAATAAATTAGACCCAGACTTAATGCATGAAACTCTGAAATCAAACTTACTGTAGCACGGACTCCATAAGTAAAATCAGAAGACACAAAGCAAATGTTTTCTGGTTTCAGATCAGTATGCATAATCATATTATCATGAAGAGCTAGAAAAATACAAACATGAGTAGAGGCATAGTGATTGCAAAAAATTTTAATACAATTTTTTAAATAAAAAATTTACCTTTTACGGAATAGCAAATTTGATAGATGATGTGTCGAACCTGGCACAATTGATATGGTCGGTGCTTATTTATTTTCTAAAGAATAATAATAAATGTTATTACATAAAACATTTAAAGTTCCATCACATTAATCAAAGTATAAATATTATTCTGATAAAATTTAGAGTACTGCTTGTATGTAACTGAATTTGTTAACATATCTGAAAGGTTTGGCAGCAATATTTATAAAATTATATATAACAGAGAGAAAATGCTAGCAGAGCATATTTATAGTTCATGAAATATGTCTAATTTTTCTTTCTTTTCTTTTTTCTTTAAAAAACACCAACAACAAATTAATAAGAATTTCCAAAAGTATAGCTTCATCATTATATTGTAAAGAACACAGTAAAAGAATCAAACACATTCTGCTGAATATAAAAGGCAAAAAGAAGTTCTAACCATTTAAAAATGATTTTAGATACATGAGAAAAGACATGGATAAATGGCATACACAAACTGAGATTTAGATTAGGAAAATCTATTCAATCAAAATACAAGATAAAATATATCTAAATTGTACAGTTATATGATATCATACTATTCATCTAGCAATTATTTTTGCAATGGGTATTTGCATGGCCCAAAGAAAAAAATATTAGATTCCATATAAGTTAAAGAATGAGCCACTGAATGCCATAGAAATCAGGGGAGAAAAATTTGGGATCGTCAGATTTTTATAGAAGGTGAAAAATGGATACATTAAGGCAATTCTAAATTACTGTTATAGGCATTATCAGATCAAATTGTTATTAGAATGTTATAAGTAAGATCAATGTTCAGCAATCAACCAGAATAACGAATTATAGCAAAAATGCTGCTGTTTACCATAAGGCAAATCATACTGATCAAGCAAAAAATGTCCAAAATTGATCAAGGAAACTCTAGAAAAACTTCTATGGAAATTATTGCCTACTCTTCCATTGTATTTGCTCAATTCAGCTTCTATTGCCTATTACTTGTCTAGCTCCATACAGAGAATTTTTTCAAGAGAAATGTTCCATCCTCACAGAAAATATTTCAAACAAATCTTTCAATCTGAAAAAATATCAATCTTTATTTACTTAAAACAATTCTTTAACTCACCATAAAAGAATATAAACTGTCACCAAGTTTTTCGAATGCTATGCAAACATGATCTTGAAATTCAAAATAATCCACCATCTGAACCCACAAACTGAAAGGAAAGAATATATAAATATCAAATCTTCCAATAAATCTAATCAGGTCGATTTGATGAAAGCTAATAAAATTGTGTTTATTTACAAGGAAAATACTTTCATCATATAATGTTTTACTTAAAAGAGAATCAAAACAAATATTACTATAATAAATACAATGTGATATTTAAACCCTTTAAGGAATATTTTTTGAAAGTAATTACTAATTAACCAATTAGTAATCCGCTGTTTTCTCCTTTCTCCAATTAAAAGACAAACATATTGAAATAAATTGTTAATGTTTGAATAAGTTTTTAAAAGAATCTGATCACCACTCATTCTTCAGTGAATAATAGAAAGAAAAAGAAATAGCTAATTTTTGCTAGCAATTTTTCGATCATGCACATGCAAAAATTTAACCTTTTCTAAAATAGCAATACAGCAAAACAAAGTAAGAACTAACAATAAAATATACATAATATTTATTATTGAAGTGCATGGATAACCGAATTTCAATCAATCAACAGCAAAAATCAAGACAATCAATCACTGGCTATCATTCTGAAACAGCAATATCTTATCAATTATCTTTTTTAATGACAAAGCTCAAATATACAATTCATTTTTCAAATATACACTTTCAAGTCCTCTAAGGCTAGTTGCACACACAGCGCTTTTTTCTGATCGCTTATTTCACCGATGCCGACATAACAGTAGTGTATTGAATTATACTAGAGCTTACACACTAGGCGGAAAAATAAAGATTCGGTCAATCCGTCTTTTATCGGACTTGGTGTAGACGCCCGCTGTCACTACAGTTTTCGAATAATCAGATGAAAGATTACAAACGCGTGCTTTTGTTATATCTAGAGTTCGTTTTTCACAGGATTTGACCTTCTTGCAAGAAACATAAATTTTATTTCAGCATCAATAAGTTTTCATTTATTATAAAGTTGAGTGAGTCAAATATTGGTATTCCTTTTTTATACCGAGGGAGTTAAATATCGGGATTAAATTTTAATTGCTTTAATCCAAGAAAGACCAGTTTATAGGTTTTTAAAGACAGAAATTCCGCGGTTGGCATGAAATTTGTACAGAAATTCATCACGACTTTGATTTATTGGAAGAAAAAAAGAAAAACGATTTATAGGAAATCCACACTTTCTTATGTATACTTACAAGAAACAAGTAATATGATAAAAAAAATCAATTCAATTCCTACTTAGGTCAACAAAGAAATTTTTTATTTTAGTTATTTTTTATTAAAAAATTATCTCAAAAATTATTAAGTATTAGCAAAAAATTGATTTTACGAAGATTTGAACTTGCAATCTTCACCTTCATGTGAAAAATATTGAAATACCTGTATTTTACCGATTGAGCAACTGCCTGTTGAAACTCTATTTAGAATATTAATAATTAATTAAATATAATGAATGAATCAATATTGAAAAAAAAAACTATTAATATCAAGTGTCATCCACTACAAGTTTTAAAAAATGTATTTGAACTTGAGTGGATGAATAAAAAGTATTTTATTAACCATTGACAGTTTGAACAAAATATATATAGAGGGAGAGTATGAACTAATAATAGCAATTGAAAAAGATAGAATCATAAAATATCTAATTTTCAGAGTCAAGAAAAGACAGTAGTAATACTTTCTAGTTCAAAAGAATTTTATTTACATTGCACTATTGTTTCTGGATTTAATTATCAATTCTTTTTTATTTCTGAGCAGGCTGTTATTTAAAAAGGTATTTTTTTGTCTTTTGTCAAAATATAAACATTATTGAAAATTTAGTAACAATATTTTTTTTTTCAAAAAAGTTTTATTATGCTTTTAACTTATTTCTAATGAATCAAAATTATTTTACAAGTAAATAATAATAATAATACAAATAAAAACGTTTTTTTCATTGTAATACTTGTTTCAAATACGAAAGTGGCTTATTTTACAGTTATCTGTCTCTAATATGAGTTTAAGAATATTTTCATACTGTAGCTGTACGCCAGGAAACCTTGCCTACATTGACATAAAATATGTACAAAGAATGTTCCTTATTTTATTTGCTTTGAAATGTCCTCTTGTATGTTCACTCCTTTAATATCTTTGAATCCTATAATTGACATTGTATCTTCAATCATGTATCCATCTCTATTTCTAAGATAATTATGAAAATAATACAGGCTTTAATATTATGCATAAATTATGCTAGAACATTAAAAGAACAATGGAATATTTTCATTTATTGCAGAGAATATCAAAAGCGCATTCTATGTATCTTTTTTCTTGACAAATCGATAGTTCAATATTTTATTTTTGACTGTCAAATGTGTTTTAGCATATGGTCTTAGAAAATTTTTTGCAGCCCAAATGCTATATCATCAACAATAAAAATATGAAACTTTGGGACTTTCTGTCCTTGGCAAGGACAAAATTAAAGGGTATTTATTTTTAAATAAAGCAGAATTACCATTCAGTTTTCCATTAGCACAACTGAATGGTAATATTATTAATGTATATTAATATTAATTTTATACTAATATTTTATTTTATTTTTATGTGTATAAATTGCATCTAAGGTTCTGTTTATATTTGAATGTTTTTATGTAATTGCATCAGTAAACAAAGTTACCTTCAAAACTTTATAATAACAATGTATGAAAATAATTTTAAGTCAAACATTTATTTTACACAATGTAATTTAATATTCCAATATATTTCAAAAGTTATTGCTTATAGATTTCAAAAGTTATTGCCAACATTTCTGAAGGCTGAATGGAATTCCTCACTTTGGTAATTTTTTGTTAATATCTTTTAGCCGCCCATTTAATTCCCCTAAGGAATTCTTAATTCTGAAATAATTTAAACGTTTCAAAACCAATTTCTTTTGCCTCAAATCTTCAAATAACGTGTAAAAATCTCCCAAATCCCTTTTTTCTATTAATTGAATAAATTGAAATAAGTCAATTTCCCCCCTTTTTTCTCTTCGTACGACGACAAGATAACAATAAGAATAGAATTTGCACTTTATTCATTTCAAATTACCCTTAAGCTGTACATAGTTTAAATAACACGGTTACGGCAAATTTATTTGTTGATGAAATTGAGCCGACTCTTACAACGGAGTCGGAATTTAAGCGCCGTGTGTGTAAATACTCGATTTCTGGGAATGGTCTCCGCAAAATAATGACAAAAAAATTATGTGTGTGCAAAAATAAATAAATAAATTACAGAAAAAATTTAACAAATATAAAGTAGAATATAACAAATAGTTAGCAATATAACCAGTTTACATATTATAAACATTTTTTTTTAAATTTATAGCTGAAGAAAAAATAAACCAACTTACTACTTTCCCTCAGGGTCTATGTCATTCAAAGTTCTCAGAACAGAAACCTCATTTTTTGCATTCTCTAGGCACTCTTCAGAGTTTCTAACTATTTTTAGAGCAACTATTTCACGTCTATAATGAGAGAGAGGGTGAGAAATGCTAATTTAAGCAACTAAATAAATTGTAATTGATGAATATCTTATATTTTATGAACTATCTGATTTTGATAATTAATTTATTATTTCCCCAGAAATTCACAAAATGGAAGGAAAAAATGATTTCTACAAGGGTTCTAAATGAAAAGTGGACAAGTTAAATGAAAACAATTCCTTTATCAGAAATCAAGACAAATTCTGACAGTATAGCAGGTGTTCCACAACGTTTCAATGGATTTTTCTGAAGATCATCTTCTTGTATACAGCTGACCACCCCACAATCACTGAACGTAGCAGTATCGACAGGATTTATTGTCTGAAGAACACCTGAGTTTCACAGGAGGCATGTGGATGGAGCATTGTCATAGAGAAGGATAATTTGTTATGTGAGAGAGTCTGAACCTTTGCTTTTGATTGCTTTCTGTCAATCATCAGAATACTGCAGGATTGTGTTGAATTGATAGTGTTTCCTTGGGGTTAGAAATCAATCAAGAGTAGTTCTTGAGTATCAAAGAATCAAAAATCATACTATAGTGAGCTGTTCTAATCTAGAAACATCCGTGTATAGCACAACATTATTTTTATACAGTTTCTACCAATATGAACAGTTTTCACTGAACACCATATGCAGTGCACATTTCCTACTACCCTTTATATCCCTGTTCAGTAACACATCTATAGCTGCAATCAGAAGTGTCCACTTTTCATTTAGTCAACTTTCATACAATTACTTATTGTAATGCAAAGCAGGCAAGTAACTAAGATCATTTCATTAAAAAATTGTTTTTTAACATTACTCTTAAATTAAAACAAGTATATGCATCAGAAAATATAAAACTTTCAAATTAACCTACCACACGAATAATAATAAATAACTTACGTATCTAAGCTACGAGCTTTTATAACTCTGCCAAAAGTGCCTTTGCCAATATGTCCCAGCATATCATCTAAAATGAAAGGTAAAGATACAGTAAGCACAAGCAGAAACATTTTGAAGATTTAAAAAAAAAGGTCAAAAGGTCAAACAAATGGATGATAATTCTCTAAGACAGCTAAAGTTTTTGTTCATCAAAATCCTCAAATGCACGATAGGAATAAAATGAATTATTTTGGACAGCTAAAATGAATAAAGAAATTTTTCATGTAAATCGGAAAAGGATTACTGAAACTATTACTTCTAAAAGAATGAATCAATCCTTTTCGAATGGTAACTATATGGTACAGCAAAAAAGCAAAAATAAACTCAAGTGCAACTTAAAACATTATTTTTACTGAATTTAAAAGTTAGGTGAAAACTCAACTCTGCTTTGCAGACTGACTCATGTACGAAAGATGTGATATACAGCTTGTGCTCGAGAGATTTGAGCAAATATAGCTTTAGCACTTTTTTTCATGTACACATTGTGTGAAAAGAAGAAAGATCAAGATAATTAGAAGAATCTATAAGCCTGTTAGCTAACAAAATTTCATCATTAAATAAAACACATGGATCTCAATAATAACTTACAATTAAAAAATTTACCAGTAAAATAATTTGGAAACTCAATTACATGTAAAAAAATAAACTGCTTTTAAGTGAACACATAAAACGAATCATATTAAAAGATAAAAAAATGTATTGAAAGTTAATCAATTTTTTTGAGTTTTACCCTGTAAATATTTTTATTTTTCAAACAAATGTGCATTTGAATGAATTTTTTTAGGTACTTGATATAAAGTAAAATAATCAAGATTGTTCGTGTTTTGTTTTCCAAATTTATGAAATGTGAGCTAATTTTTTTAAAAAAAATTATGAAAAAGTAACATTGCGCTAAAAGTGATAATTAGCAATAATCCTTAAGAAATCCTGCTACCTTCCCCCAAACTTGCTATCATAAAAGCAGAGAAACTTTTTCTCCAAATATAATCACAACCTCAAGGGGCGGGAATACATGGTAATGAATATTCTATAGAATTTTTCATTACTAATTAAAACCTAGTTGTTTACTTTTCACTTTTCAAAAGAATAATTTTTCAGTTTGGAAATAAAGGCAATATCTTCACTTATACAAAGGGAGGGAGGGGGGGGGAACTTACTTAACAAAAATTTAAGTTCTGAAACTAAAATTTAAACTAACAACTAATATTTAAAAAAAAATAAAGTCAATTCCAACTTAGGTCAACAAAGAAAATTTTTATTTCAGTTACTTTTTATGAAATAATTACAATTAATATAAATATGCATATACACAACAGAATCACAATATTAAGTGGCAAAGTAAAAAGCAAATTTCCTTGCAATTTTCAATTTTCATCGCTATGTATGGAGTGTTTGCTACTATTTATTCCCTTTTTTTTATCACTCATTTCTAAATTATGAAGCTGATGATCTATTATTTCTCATCACAAGAATTGAACTCGCATTCTTCACCTTCATATGAAAAATACCGAAATTTTTCTATTTTACAGACAGAGCCACTGCCTCTTGATTTCAATTTTCATTACAAACTGTTAAAACTGAACTGCTACAGTATTGAAAAATAATTCAATTTAATTAATGAATTATTATTTGAAAAAAAAAAAAAAAACTGTTTTAACATTGAATGTCATTCACTACAAGTTTTAAAAAATGTATTTGAACTTGAGTAGATGAATAAAAAGTATTTTATTGACGACTGAAAATTTGTGCAAGATATATAAATAAATATAGGGAGAGTGTGAATTAATAGTAGGAATTGAAAAATAGATTTTTGAGCAAAAGAGACGGTAAACGCGCTTTATTCGCGGGGTATATGTTCCATAAATATGCTACGAGTACAGAAATCGTGAATACGGAATGGTAATTTATATGAGATTATAGTGGATACGTTCCTAGGTGACAAAATAAAAAAGAACAAATATATAAAAAAATCAATTAAATTGAAGTTTTTGAACATTTTGATTAATTATCTTAAGGCTTAGGCAATGGTTTGAAGAATTTTGTAATTTTCTCATGCTTGGCAGTTTTTAAAAGCTCCTTCAATTCAGACTGATAGGCAGCAGTCGCATTAGCAATTTGTCGCTTAAAAATAAGACTTCGTTAATTGAAATCCTCCATTTGTACATTCACCACTACAACTAGAAACTACAACGAGAAAGATATTTTTTGTGATAATTTTGTATTATGGTGGCTGATTTTAAAAATTCACAAAATAAATGGCAAAATGATTAGGTTACACAGACTGAAGAGAAAATAGGATTTTAATCAGAATGAAAGAAGATCACTGAGTTAAGACATCAAGATTACTTTTTAATAAATAACTTATTTAATTTATATTAGATAACAAAATTAACTTGCATAACAGAGTAGTTGAAAAAAGCAAGATAACTTTTAAATAATACCAATAATAAATAAAAATAGGAAAATGTTAGAAAAGTAAAATATCATTTAAGTTTTATAAAAAGTGCCTTAAGCAAATGAATTTATGATGGTAAGAAAACTGTGTTGAATATATCTTTTTACTCATGAAAGTAATAATATTAGCATTTGATAAGAAAATCACATAAGTGCTAATAAACGTAGCAGTAAAAAACTGAGAGGGAGTGGGCTTCATAGATGATTTTAAACGACATTACTAAGTCATCAAAGAGGAATTATAGACACTATCATCAATAGATAATATTATATGAATAAGAGTGAAGGGGAAGGAAGCATAGAACAAGAGAAATAGGAATTTCAGCATTACTTTTAAATAAGAAATCTTTGTTATACAAAATCAAATAATTCATCATCCTAATACAAATAGGAAAACAGCAGTTTATAACAATATTATATATATTTGAGAATAAGCTAATATGAGTGCCTGTATTTTAAATATTAATAGAATCTCGAGCAATAGAGTTTATGATGAAGAAATTCCAGTTTCTGGCTTTGTTTTGGTTGAAAAATTAAAGACATAACTATGTTAATCAACTTTTAACTCAGGTTAAATCATTTTAAATGCTTATTAAAATTCAAATATTAAGAAAACAGAGTACCCCTTGTATAAGAATAAGAAATAGCTCTTTTATTTTTCAAGCTTTCTTATTGTTTAAACAGTTTCCTCATCTAATATCAAAAGCCTTTCTATTCGTCATGCGAAAAAAAAATCATTACCCTTCTGGGAATCCCAATTCCACTTATTTTTTCTGTACTGGTCTTAATCCTTATCAAATTAATTTAATTCAAAAGGCAATAACATTTCAGAAATACTTTCGCCTGTGGAAGTCAAATGGACGATGCATGATGTTTTCTCTTGCAACAAAGCAACATATTTTCTGTTCTCCACCAAAAGATTATGTCAGAGGAATGAACAATAGTGAAATGTCCTTGATTCTAGCTCAGGTTAACAGTTTTAAAAGAACTAAGATAATTCCTTTCTCATTCATGCCTAGAATCCAGTCTATTGGACCATATATAGAACCAGTCATTTCCTTTATAATATCAGAACCACTGACCCACTGAATAAACAAAATAATTATATGATAAAAACTGAGTTTATTGAAAGATTTATTTTCAGAAAGTTTAGGAAATTTATGATTAGATTATACTGACTGATATATTACACAACAAATATTTCTCAAGAGATAAAAAGGTCTTGCTGTAAATTCAATTATATTCAAGAATATTGAAATCTTTACACAGCATCTTTAAGACCAATGCGCACATGCTTGTTCTAGAACAAATATAATGGAGTGACAACAACAAAGAAAAAAAGCTTTTTAAAATTCATAGAAGTAATGAAAATTTTGTGGTAAGCCATGAATAAGCTTATTTTTAGAAAAAATGGATTTAACATAAAAGATACGAGAGAAATCATATTGTGCAATATACGATAAAAACTGAACATGGTAATCGTATGTATCCAACTACTGTAACAGCATAGTATATCTGCCATGTTCCATCTTTTTTAGACACAAAATTGAAATGCTCACATGCCTTTAAAAGGGCCATCTTTACAAAAGTAAACTATCAAATTCCTTTCTTTATCATGCTTTTATATGCATCCCACTGTATAGATACCTCGAGAATGAATAAGAAAATTATAATGTGCTTGCAAAATAATCATAATTTTCATCTTTCCTACATAAATAAATAAAAGCAGTTCTTTAATTTACCACTTCATGATGAGAAACAGTGCACGAAGTTTATGAGGTCAACCACATAATAAAGACAATGATCTCAAGATTATAGAGAATAAAACATTCCAATTTAGAACAATTATTTAAGAAAAATCAGCCAAATCAAAATTTAATGCACTCAATTAAAACAATGTTCCTTCTTTTAAAAACACAAATGTTACTTAAATTATATATTAAAAAATTTGTACTTACAGTGTTGAATAGTATCACCAATATTGAGATTCAAATGCCCTTCATCATCATCCGTATACAACCGTTCTTCAGCTTTCTTCTGCATCTGAGTAACGTGAATCTAAAAGAATCAGCATAATAATTTACTAAATTATGAAATATAGATAACGTACAAATGCTACTTCATATCACCTTTTTCTTAGTAATATTATATATAAGAAAATTATATATATATATATATATATATATATATATATATATATATATATATACACATATAAACAACAAAATCTTATATCAGAATGATGAACAATCTAATCAAAATTGATATTCAGATAAAAAATACTTATCGTATAGCTATAGTTAAAATCAAAAACTGAATTCATTCCATTAATCATCTAATCACGATCATGAAAATATATACATATTTATATAACGAACATTATAATACTGTTCCCCAAATTTCCAAATTAAATCCATTTTACAAAGATAGCAAAATTTCTGTATAATCATCAGCATTTAAAATTAATTATTGAAATATCAATCATAAAAGCATTTGAGATCCTTTATTTTACTAAGAAAACGAAGCTAATTTTTTAAATAAAAGAAATGATGTATTTCAGGAAGACGAATGCAGCAATTATATTAATAAGAAAAGGATTCAAAAGATTAAAAAAATAACTATTCAAGTATTATTTTAAATAAATCAGATTCCGTTTAATCTATCTAAAAACATAAAAGCATATCAAATCCATACCTCTTATAAAGTAGAAAAAATTAAGACACTAGAATATATAAATTTGCATAAGCACCCCCACATCCAGATTGGAACTCATTAAAGACAAACAATCAGAAATTAGTAAAAATTAAGCAGTTATCGCAATCTATCACTATATGGATGTTTTTAAAATTTTATAATCAAATTTCAACAAGCCCCCTATCGCCACTCTCCCCCTAAAATATCTCTGAAATTTAACCATGGAATTCGACAAATATTCAATATAAGAAAATGCAGCATATATGCAGAAACGTTTTATATGCTTACACATATAGAATGACCATTTAAGTTGCACCATTATCTAATATGCAGAAGTATAACTACAATTATGAAAAGACTTTTAAATCTAAATTACATGCTTTGAAAATATTCAAAATGTTTTACTTTTCAATAAGTTTATTTAATATTTCAAAAACTAAAATCTTGGAACAATATAAAAATTCTGCTAGTAAGTTAATTGATCAATGGAATTAGAGGAGATAAATACATCAAAACCAGTGATCCTTCATGCCAAACTGGAAGTGATAATCATAGCTATTACTGAATGTTAAAGGTAAAAACAAATTGGGATGTTCAGCAGTATTAATATTTCTCACTTAATTCTAGGCAAATCAAAATAATTTGGAGACATTTAATTTGCACAATATAATGAAAATGAATTACATTTTGAGCTCCATTTTGCATTTCATGGTATAAGTACATGATAGGTGACAATACAATATATACACTGATTGCCAAAAGTCATAAAATAGCAAAATGCAAATATACAGAAGGCAGTAACATTGTGCCAGAAATTTATAAATGGGCTGAGCATTGTTTGAGTTTTTATTTGTACTAGTGATTTAAGTGCAAAGTTTTCTGACATGATTATAATCACACAATGGGAATTGGTACACTTAAAATACAGAATGTTAACAGGGGTTACACATAAAGTATTCATTTTGAATATCATTAGAGAATTCAACATTTCTCGACTCATAATGATTGAAAAAGCAACAGAATTTGCAGCTATAAGAGCCCAGAAAACAAAAAGTACATACAAAACATCTTTATTATTTCCAATTAAAGTAAATTCAATTTGTGAGCCATAACTTCAGCTTGTGACAAAGGACAGCTCACCAAACACAAGAAAGATAAAACTTATGTCTTAAGCAAATAATCATACCCAACATCATGACCAATAGAAACCATAGTCAATAAATTGTGACATCCTATGGTATATCCATGAAAAGTGAAAACAATTTTAATGAATGTACAAATTAATTTTCAGCAGCTGCCCAGCAGCAGAAAGGAATGGAATGGAATGAACAGGGATTTTTTTATAGATGAATATAAAAATTTAAAGAAGCTTAATTGCCAAAATATATCAGAGGTAGTTCTAAAAATTCAAACATTAAAATCGTTACACTCATTAATTCTTAAACCAAATAATCTCTTTTGCAGCCTCAGTTAATATATATTCAGTTAATATATATAGAAATATAAATGCATTAGTGAATAAACTAATGCATTTATATTTCTAAGTAGCCAAGAAAATGCAATCAATTATTAAAAACAAGCCACTCATACATAGTCTGTTCTCTATCAGTCAGGAAATCCGAATTAGGAAATCAAACTTTAAATTTAATTTTAAATCTCTTGCACTGCTTATATATATTTAAAATTTTAACAAAAGGTTCCAATATTTTAATTCCAGGTGATTCTTGAAACTACACTAAAATATTCACAGAGTTAAATTAGACCTCATTCTGGCTGCAACAGAGGATAAATGCTTAGCAATTTTTGAATATCACCTAACTTTTTAATTTTAAATTTATTTTGTAATAAAAAAAAACAATATTGCGACTTTCCAAACATAACAATAAGCCAAGCAACAAGTTAGGAATTTTTAATTTTGGTTTATAAGAGAGATTCTTAAGACCTTTTCAGAAGTATATATCTAGGTATAGATATGATATTTGAGGGTGTTTGTTAATATTTAAAGCAGAAAATCTAACTATATGAATCAAAAATAAATCCAGATCTTGCAAACTGCAATATGTTACAACTTGCCCCAAGATTTTATTACAACGTACCCCATTGCACAGATTTTAGATTTTTAAAAAATTATAATGGTTAGAGAAAAAATTAAAGTAATTTTTATAAATTTAATACACAGCAAAGCAAATAAGTAAAAACATTAAGACAATTTATTTTAAATCAAAATTTACAAAATATTTTTTTTCTCCATTTCTTGGCTAAATTACAATGTGAATTCAGAATTTCCCACAACCCTTTTCAGATGAGTATTGATTACATTGAAATAATAACTTGGCCCAACATAAGTATCATGCTAAGTGACAATTCTGTTAAAAGTTTGAAAGAAAAACTGCATAATGTGCATGTTGTAAGACCCCAAGACCCTAAGACTTCTCTACAAAAAAAAAAAAAAAAAAAAAACCCTAATAGGATATAATTTACGATTAGGCTAAAAGTTTCTACATTTGTTTCCTCTCTCGGTGGAGCAACTAATTTAATTTTAAATCTACAACTTTGTCCATGCCCATTCTTTTTAAGAGTATACAGCTGTCAACAGACAGTTTATTACCCTAAAATTTGGAAGTGCAGGGACTAGCTCCCAAACTGTTCTACTTTCCATTACCTGAATCACTTCAGCCATTGTCTCTTGCAATTATCAGACTGGGAAGATTTTAGAGCTTCCTTAAAGTGTCAGTGTTCTGGCCTCAGGGGGAATTGCAAGATTTTCCACTTTCCTGTTAAAATCAAAGGAACTTTGATCATACTATATGCCACTATCCCGAGGATATTTCTGTATGTCATTGAAAAAATGTAATCTAACATTCTTTTCCTTAATTTGACAATAAATGTCATATCTAGTACCACTGTCACATTAAAAAGCTTCTTTAATGAAACGGAAAAACTATAAAATTTTCAATTAGATATGCTTGTGACTGTAGCGATTGCACTTAAACTACCATTACTGTTTTTTTTAAATTTCTTTTTTAGAATTTCATCAAATCTTTTAGGTCCCCAATTCAGTCAAACTCATCGAAAGGTTTATCTATCTTAAATTTTGCCAACTCTGTAATTTTACTGTTTGAATGAGGGATGTTTAAAATGACAAAGGTAGCTTTGTTGAATTTCACACTAGAAGTTTTTTTTAATCTTTGCTCATTGTATACAAAAAAAAAAAAAAAAAAAGATACCAAGTTGAACAAGAGCAGAATATCCTAGGCTTTATATGAAAATGTGAGTTGCTTCGAAGTTCTTACATAAACAGGTAATCTAAATACTCTAAAATTTGATACAGAACATTCAAAAACAATTTTCATCCCCATCACTGAGCACAGCTTTAAAGAAACCAATAGCGGTCAAATTAAAATGCCACTTCCCCTACTAGTACAAGATATTTTTTGTGACCAATTTATTTGGCATGTAACTTTTTTTTTCACAACTAATGCCTTACTAAATTAAATATTTCAGAAATTTATTCTGGCCTTATTGCAATGCATATTAAATATTTTACAGTCAAAAATAATTTGGAAATATTTATAACAATTTAAAATTTGAGATTCCTTTTTAAAAAAATCACCATTCAAGAGAAATTACCAGTGTGTGATTGAAAATATTTGTATAAATACAAGAATTAACTGATAAGGAGTGATATCCCATATATCCATTAACTGTAGTGCTCTGGGTACTTATTGTAGGTATTTTATCAATAGGCATAATCGAAATTCTTTTATTACAATACAAATTCTTATTTTAAAATTAATTAATCAATCAATTATTTTAAATCATTATATCCAAAACTTTATTGATACCAAAGTGACACTCAATAATAATAATAATTTCCTATTTTTCAGTTGAAGCTTCTACATCCCACTATATATAGTCTTAAAAACTATTTAGGTTTTTGAAAATACAAAACTTTTTATCTTTTAGCAAAAACTATTTTCTCCAGCTTGAAGCAAAGAACCATATAATTCCACTTGAACACTCAAAACTACAGTTTGCATTTTTAAAGAAACAGATAGTAGATTTTATTTTAATATAAGTACACACATATTTTTCAATGCCATACAATGTTTTTAATCATTTAGCATAACATAAATATAGACTTCTATTAGAATTACCAAGTTACTGACCAATAAAGACACAAACTTACCGGCATTTGAGTATTTTTGCGATTTTTTAAACTTGCGATCCACACGTTTACTTGGCGAATTTCAGGTTACACCAAGATCGTCAAGCTCTCTTATACATAAAATACAAAGATTTCCCTAAAATAAATGGCGACGGTTTGCCTTTTTTTAGGGATTTATCGTTGCGACTGTAAAAATAAACAAGTACAAATTTACCTACTTTGCTCTCCAAATCATTTGCCATCGTTGCTACTTCTGAAATTTTTTGTTTTTCCTGGTTATTTTTATTTTACAATGTATCTTATGTCCCCTAGGAATCTGATACCCAGTTAAAACTAGATAATGTAAAATCGTTTTGATCAATTTGTTGTCATCTGCAAAAGTCTGATCAAACTCTTCCATTTTATAAAATAGACTGATTTTAAAACATGATTAGAATTCTAGGTCATAACAAACTAGTGTATATGAGCAGGCCATTCTATTCTATATTGTAATAAACCAAAAATTACCAAATTAATTTTGATTTTTTGACTGCTTCTATTAATTATATGTGAAAATTTAACTTTATATTCAAAGTGATTTACACTTAAGGTAAGTAAAATGATTTGAGATTTGAAAAAGTTGAAGCAGCAGATAAATTAAAGGCTGAAGACGCGAAATTAGAAACCAAATTACAAAATGAATGAACTGACACACACTACTTTTATTCTGTATCAGCAAATGCATTCAATTAAATTCATCATAAGATTGATAGTGAAAAGGATGTTCACATTCAATATATCAAAAATGTTGAGAAGCAGAACAATTATTTAACATAAGAAAGAAGGAAATTGTCATTTTGAAAGTTCAGGGTTTCATATGCTCTTGTTTGTTCATTGGCTTTTTCTAATTATGCATAAGAAGAACAAAAAATATCTGGTTTTGCCCAATTCAATATATGCTATAAATGAGTGTCTGACAGTAGATGTTTTGACCATCTAACAAGCATTTCAGCCTAGGTTGTGTGTTTATATATTTCATTATTTCTGCACATTTTGATTTCTAATTTGCAGAGATCTCAAAAGAATTGAATAGGAGGGAGTTTAAACGAGGCAATGGATGGAAGAGCATGGTTTATATATGGAAGTCATGTAAAATATTTTTTCACTTAAAAAGATTCATTTCATTTCTTATTATATATGTGTGTATGTGTTTGTAATGATATCTCTAAATCTAATTTAAATCCTAATTAATTCCTTAATTCTCACTTTAATTCTCAAATGTTTTCTTATTTTCTTATCCAACTCCACCACTTTTTAAAAATTTAATTAAAACTATATAAGCTCTATGCTTTAATCAGCACTTTCACATGCTCCAAGTGAAGGGATAAAAATCTGTCAAGCTAAAAGAATTCTTTTCAAAAGGTATTTTCAATTCCCCAAATATATTTTATACTATTTATTTAATAACAAATGTTTATTATAAGAGCATTTTGAATCTCGTTTATTACATTCATTTACAAGAGTTTTATATGAAACCTTTTAATCTTCCATTTATTTTCATTATTTTTGAATCTTGTACTTTTTATTCACAATCCAACACATTCAATCATTATATTAATATTTCATTTAGCAGAAATCATAATTATACTGATATTTTATTTAATATACTATTAATTTTGCAATTTTGTTGAGTTAAATTTCTCAATATTTCAGAATAGCATGGGCAAGTTATAGACTATTCAAGTCAAATTAAGTTCATTAGTTGTGTTTCTACAGAAGAATGACCAAAATAACTCTGTGTGATATACTGTTTAATTTATTAATATTTTGTAATTATTATTAGTTATTTAGTTTTACATGATATCTTTACAAATACAACTCTTTATCTTTTTATATTTTTAACATCTTTGTTGAAAATGATTTCTATATTAATGTAAAGGTAATAAGAATTTAAGTATCACGAAATACATTTACATTTTAACCTCATGCTCAGACACCACTATAAGGTATAAGGTTGCACGTCGGAGGGCCCTGAAGCAATTCCACGTCACATGGTGGGGAAAATTGTAATTAAATCTAATGTAAATCCTTATTAATTTCCTAATTTTTATATTAATTCTAAAATGTTTCCTTAATTCCCGATACAATTTTTCCTTTTTTATTTAACTAATGCTACATGAGTTATGTAAAGTTGCTTTAAGCAGTACTATTACATGCTCTACATAAAGAGATAAAAATCTGTCAAGCTAAGCAAATCGTTTTAAAACATACTTATAATTCCCTTTCCTAAGTCATCATGTGTCAAAGAATCCCTATCAGAATCTCATAATATAAAATCACCAAAAAAATATATTTTGGCCTTCTTTTTGCTCTTGTGTCGAGTTGTAGATTGATGCATCTCACTGCTTCTTGCTTGTACATAAATTATGCTTCCTGGGATGGAATAAAGCAAAGTTTCAAAATTTAAATTCAAAAGTGTTCTCTCCCTTTGGTTATGCAACTGCTTAAAAAAATGTGTTTTATATATTAAATATATATACAAAGGTGTCTTTCATATTTCCTTTTCTGCTGTCTCAAAGAGATATTTTTAAAAGATAGATAAAAGCCTCCCTTAAAAAAATTTAAAAAAAAAAAAAAATGTAGTTCATGACTTGGAGCTAAACTTTTTTCAGGAAACTATTGCTTGCAATACATTCAGAGAAATCACAAGATATTTACTGTTTGATCTGCAGAAGAAAAAAAAAATCCAAAATAGATATCAGATCTCTCTTTTGAGATCTGATGAGAAAGAGATCGATTTGCTCCAATATCAAATATATTATTGAAAATAGTCTCCATAATGATAAAGTACACTTGCCCATTTATGCAATATAGGCTTAAATATTCTGGCTAATTCAGAATTAAATTCTGGATAAAAACTGTCATATAACCATTATATTAATTACTTAGCTTCCCATTTTAAGGAAAAAATGCAAGTAAACTCACTGATAATTATTGGTGAGTATGTGGTTTGGTAGAGCTATTTCTTAAAAACGGGTTTGGTTTATATGGGTTTAGTTATATTAAAGTCCCATTTTGAAGCAACACTAGGTCTATATCTTAATATCAGGAAAAACAATATAAGACAATTTTTTCATTCTGTAAAAATTTGCTAAAATGTTATAATAAATTAAAGAGCTTACTCTCATTGTCATCGATTGTACAAAGTAAGAAGTACTCAGATTATTTCAGTAAAGAGAGAGAGAGAGCTACATGTATGCAAACTTTTTGAACATATGAATCTGACGAGAAAAAGGAAATCCAATGAAAATAAAAATTAATTAAAAACGGTTTCAGTAAACAAATCTTGAAAAACATGTTGTTTGGGAGGATTTAAAATCTGGTCAAAATGATAGCTTAGTTTTACAAAGTATATGGAATATGTTGTCTTTCTAATGCTAAAAGTGATGGAGAAATTAAACAATTGGTTAATTTCATGACTGTGACATGTCAAAATCTTATAAAAAATTTACGGACACAAGAAATTATAACCACAAAGTATCATAAATAGCAGGTCAGTGATTTCAAATAAATGCATACACCTGCTCAACTGAAATTGCCAAAATTATACCTAAAGGAATATGATCTTATCATAGATTGCTTTTGGGAGATAATTCTGTCATATTCACAAGAATGAAAGCCTTAAGAAAAGACGCCAAATTACTTATTATCATTGCTAAAGGCAGAAACAAAAGGACGCTTCATTGCTGAAAGCTATCTATCATCTAAGGACACTTAAATGACAATTATAGACCATTTTAAAACATGGTTTGATAAGAAGGATAGTTGATAACACATAATAGCATTGGTAGTAAGAAATTGCTGCAAGCATTTTTTAAGTTTTTAAAAAAAATTAAGCATCTTTTCACGTTAATGCATGGGTAATCTGGCATCTTTTCTAAAAATCAGATGTTTTCTAAGAATACATTGTTTTTATTGAAATTTTTTAATAATTTTAATTGTCTACTTATTTTAATTTAAATATTTATTTCAGGAACATTGGATAAATAAATGTTTTTTGACAAAAACAAAGAATTATCATACAAGTGAAAAACTAGAGTTATCAAAAAAATTAAATCAATTTTTATGAGACTACAAACAATAGCAACAAAAATGCAATTTTCCTAAACATTTCATAAAATTAACAAATAATTTGAATGGATACACCATTTCTGAAAATGTCAATGATGTAGAAACATGGCATGACCAATAGTTTCGAATTTTATTTTTATATATACATATATCAATAAATAAGATTCGACACGGTTGGGATGGAAATTGTAAATTTTCTCCTGCATTCTCCTCTCTCGGCAAAAGTGTCGCAAAATTGATGACATAACAATACCGTTTTCTACTTCAATTTTTTTAAAGAACAATTTTTTAATTCTTTTATAAGAAAAGAATTGAAAGAATTAAAAAAGATGAAAGCTCCGTAGTTAAAAAAAATGTTTATTGATGCATTATTAAAAAGTATATTTTAAAGATAGATGAAACAATACATAACACTACCTCAAAATTTAATAGCACACATCAAATGAATTATTCAATGAAATGATTAAAAAATTTCAAGTTTAAAGCAGAGAAATCATAAAATCACGTGATTCAATGATATTTGGAGCTACATTCTAATAAAAATCCTTGTTAAAACTGCGTCAAACTAATTTTTCAAAAATCACGAAACTAAAGAAGAAGTACATCCATTCAAATAAGATATTATAGAAAAGCTTATTAAATTAATACGACATAAAAACAATTTTTGACCAATGGATTTTTGATAATATGCCCTGATATTATTGGAAAAACGTATAAAAATTCCCCTTTTAATTAAACTTTTAATAAAAATTTTGGAAAATCTATTCTCAGGAGGCCTATAATACCCAAAGAGCGACTTCCCACCGAATTTCTCCAAACTTCACTGGTTTATGCTGTCACTCTGGACAAACCTTTATGTATTTAGAGAAATTTCAATGAGAAATGAAAGAAAGAAATGTAAAAAAGAAAAAAAAATATTTAAAAAATGACAGAATCTAAACAGAAAACTAAAGTTCTAATTGATCTAGCAGGGTTATATATAAAACTAAAATTTGATAAGATTGATTCCGTAAATAATTATTTTAAAGTGGGCAGGGAAAAATAAATAAAAAATGCAAAACAAATAAATAAATAAAAACAACTAATGATCACTGAAAACCTGTAGCTTCATTATAATTGACTGTTATTACACACAGCAATGAACTGAATTATAATACAGTAAAATCCTCATAACAGATCGTTCATGGGACTGCTCCAAAATAAAACATTAACAAGAACGATAATCGAATGGGTGACGGACTAAAAAGATTTCACTATAACTGTTTTTACCGAAGTTTTTCGCTTGTTTGAGATATACGCCAAATTCATTCTGCAACACTCTTATTTTCAAATTGAACAATCAGCAGATTCTTCTTTAACAACAAATAAAAGGTTTAACATATATTTATCAGTTCTAAAATTTTCCCCCATCTAAAATTCTAAAAATAGAACTTCAAATATTTTTTTTAATCACATCAAGTATGACTGAGAGCATATTTTCCACCTATTCTGGAATAACCATTCCATTATTTCAAAAAATAGCAATGAACACAACTGAAGAAAGAGGAAGCGAGGGAGAGGTAGTTTTATGAGCATTAATTTATTATGTGTGTTGAAATTAAATGTGTTGACACCCCTGGATTTATTCCACCCTGGAATCCTTGCCCGAACTCTTCCTAATTTTTTAGTTTTCTTCCTTTACAACTATGCTTTCCAATCATCGTATTCAGCTTTGGTGAAACAAGACAAATAAAATGTAGTTTTTGCACTTCTCGAGAAAAAATTAAGCCCTTTTAAAGAAATTTTTTAATAATTTAGCACTTTTAAGGTGCTTAAATGTGGTTTTCAAATTTAAGCACTGTTTATGATGCTATGAATCCAGCACATGGATACTTTGAAAGTGTGTAATCAAATATCAAGCTAAATGATTCATGCAATAAATGTAGTTCATACCAACAAGAAAAATTGGGTTTGGAAATGTTAAATTATGCAGTGATGCTGAATCTTGTAATGGAATCGTGTTCCCAGTAGAGATCTTAAAGGTTTGTTATAGATTCATTAGAGAGGCTTTAAAAAAATAACCTATTGTTCCTACAGATGAGAAGAATATGGAAAATTAGACATTTTTTATGTCAAAGTAGAAAGCGAAGAACATTTGTTTTGCAGAAAATGCACTTAAAAGTGGGAGAAATCAAAAGATTCCTATAAACCAGATCCGAGAGATGAGCCTACTTCTATATTAACAGTATATAATAGAACAGAAAAAATATCCCAGCCTATGACACAATGGCAAGGAAGTCTGTATTTTAGCATTAATGCATGACGTATCACATCTTTTCAATACTGAAAATAGTTCAATTGCAGAGTTGAATCTTTCACTCTTCAAAAAAGAAACAATATTTCAGGGAATATATAGAGATGGGATTTCTCTTGCTGTTAAGCCCAACAGATTTATGGTAATTCTTGAAGGTTTTGATCCTAAAAATCATACTTCAATGATGCTTCTTGATCAAATGGTAATCTGCTCAAGATTACCTAGAATGCACGATGAAAACATACTGGTTAAGCTTACTTCTTGAGGGGCCGAGTCGACATATGTTGGAAAAGATATCCCACCTATTAGAATACTTCTACAAGCTGGTGGGCCTGGAAACATTTTGGATCAAATACTTACATCTAGAGTATCAATGTAGAAATTTATTTAGTTGGACAGTTTTAGAATTAAGGAAGTGGTTAACGTGAACCTATTACCTTAAATATCAAATAGCCAAGCTTTTGGTTTAGAAGTTTTGGGAATTAAAGAATCAATAGAAAGAAAAAATAGGACTCTTCTTGATGAAGACCCATTTCAGGAAACCTGAAAATTTTGTGGGGACAAGAAGGTCACAAACACTTTTACTTGGTTGAATGTGCACCTACCTGTATATGACAGATATAAAGCTACTGAATACTACTACTAGAGTAAGTTCAATATCAAAATGTTTGAAATTTTCTATACAGTCTATGATGATGTTTTATGACAATAAAGTACAACAGATGCTTTATCAAAAGATAAAATTTTAAAGCCAGACCATTCTCTTCCTCAAAGGCCTATCAATAAGCATTACTATTACAGCTTGCCAAGCTTTTGCTGATTTCTTTAAATGATTGGGTAGGGCTTCTCTGAATGAATGTTGGATCTAGTCTTTCAGAACAAATTTCTCCAGATAAGTTAAAATTTCATACTGATGGCATAGAATTGATTGCTGATATTAAACATACTTTACTGGTGTCATATCAGAGGATCATGTTTTTTTCGACATTTTTGTGGTGGAATACCAAAGATTTATTGAAATTAAAATCCTTCAGAATGAAACTGAGCCCACTTTTCTTGAATGCTAGCACTCGTCACCAATTGAAATCAATTTGAATCACTTAAACCAAATGTTGAGAAACTTAAGAGAAGTTTCTATGTAAATAATTAAAATCCAAAAGGAAATGGCACACTTCAAAATGCAACAGATGAAAATAACAAATAGAATATTTTCTGAATTAAGATGTTAGATTCACAGAAGAACTCAAGACTAGGAAAGTGGTATACTTGATTTTGCATGGAATACAAAGAGCGATGAGCTTTATTGTGTTTATCCTCAAACTGATATGGGATTCAATGAAATTGTTTTCAAGAGAAAATTACTACCCATTGTTTAAAAGTGTATATAATCCTTTAAGTGTCAATTCCTCAGTGGAACTATTGCAAAAATTACTACTCCAAGAAGTTTAGTACATTAAGCTGGATTGGAATGGAGAGTTGCAATTCAGTATGCAATTACAGTACAAGTAGTGAGCTATATAGATCTTTTCAAGAAATGCATGTCTTAGAAAGAAGTGCAAGTCTTATAAGTTTTAGCAAAAGCTAAATTTGCCTTTGCTCAAAGGCCAGCAATTCATAAATGGAGCTTATAGGAGTTACCACTGGTAGTGCCATCAATCAGAAACTCTACCAAATGAGCTTGAATTACTTCAGAAATATTAAAAAGTTTGAATTTAATAACTTATTTTTGAGCAAATTCCAGAATAGTTTTAAGACGGATCTTGGGATACATTTGTGGATAATAGAGGAAAATAAATATAACTAACAAATGGAATTTTATCACTGGAAATGCAATATAGCAGACCTGCTCATATGGGTGATCTGAATTTTTATGGAAATGACAAGATGATGTGAAGTAGCTTTAGGAATGTTCAGAATTGTGACCAAACACAAGATAATTCTTTAAGAAGAAGTAATTCTAGAGCACTGAAAGTCTGCTGCGAACTTAAATATCAAAACCAAACAGCATTTTGGAAATGGGTTTTTGAATCTTTTTAGTTATCCAGGAAACAGAAGAATCCTGCTTGAAGGTTTCGGTATTAAGATTTTGAAACAATATCAAAATTAATTCTCACAAGTTGACAAAAGATTTGACGTACAAAGATATCCCAAAATCTGAAGAAGTTCCAATACACATAATACGATCAAAATGTAAAATGGAAATGCTGAAGCACACCAATACAATTTTACCAAAGCAATAAAATGAAGGTTCTGTCAGTACTGATCTAGATTAAAATCCAGAGGATTTTTGTATAATACATTATTCTGTCATATCACTCTATTGCCAGATGACAAATTCTGCTCATTAGCAGTTAGTGTACAAACTACTCAATGTGAATGATTTTGGTTTCCTCAGAGTTGGAGGAAATGTTGGATATACATAGGAAACCTATAATACCAATTGGTCTGTTTAGTTAAAAGAATCATTTATGCTACTGCATTAGAAATTATTAAAACTGATCTAGCAGGTTTCATTTATTTGAAGAAAGATAAGAAATCATGGATAATGCTTTTCACATACCGATTAATAGTTCCATTCACTTAGAATTAGGGGCATTTCTGTTTTCTGAAGCCTTTATGGGAGCTATGATATGATTCGTTGTTAAAAGAGAGCACAGTTCTATTATGTGCATGAATAATTGAGTTAATTTTTTGGGAATCTCAAAAACTCTCATCTGGCAAGAAATAATAGTTGAATGTCTCAATCAAAGGAACAAATGGTATTTAATTTGTGTTACAATATTGTTGGAAAAGAATGATCTGCATTTTTAAATGACTTTTAAGAAAATTTTTAGACCTTGCTATATAAGTGTGACAGTAGAGTCAATGGGCATCTACTTACATACCTTCATGATGATTCCAATGAGCTGAAGTTAACCAAACTTTCAGACTTCACCCAAGATATAAAAGAAAATAAAACTGTAGACTTGGACATCATAGATGCTAGATATCTACATAAATGCATTCATTACCTTCAGAGTCTATGTTATCAACAACATCAATTATTCCTAAAGGAATATTCAGCAAAACTTATATGGAATCCACAATTGTCTTCAAAACAGCATAACTGTTACCTGGAGATATTAATTTCGATAGTTCAATCAACACAAACCCTCTAAACTGGCCTTTGGGAATGGTGATTTCAAGGTAAGGATAACAACAGAGTATTCAGATTACATATGACCAATACGAAAATCATCTACCCAATCCAAGGAATCAGCATCTTGGAAATAAGCTCTCCTGAAATCTCCAAAGATGTATCTGAAAATGTTGAAAGTTCTTTTAATACTATGGATGATGTTAATCATGAACAGACTTCTTTAAATGAACAATCTTTCCAACCTAAAGAACACCCTAAAAAACAATTGCAAGCTATGAAAAAACATGGTTTAGTCAGTGCATTGTTCCTTTGAAACAATTTGACTTTTAGGCTGAAATGACTTTAATTTCATAACCAGTTATTTTTTTTCCCTTTCCAATTTTCCTGTCTAATACATATACCTTCTCTTTATTTGTTATTTTTTCAGGCTAAATTCATCCACAAGATAAAAGATGAAAGGGTAATACCACTCTGGATAATTTTTTATTTTCTGCATGTTCCTATTTTATTATTTTCTTGGAATCTGGCAATCCAGTTTGAGTTTAGTTGAATAATATTTAAGTTGTTATATCTTAGATTTCCTCTTCACGATGCACAGATCATTTTGATTAAATTCTGTCAATTTCATCTATAAATATTCTGATCAACCCTCTGGTATTGACACATGAGCTTATTTTAAGATGAAAGCAGAACTTAGAGGGATTGTAGCTATGTATCTACAGTTTTAACAATCCAGTTATTCATTATTTCATTTACACAAGCTTCATACACCAAAATTTTAATTTCTTGAAAAAAATACATCGTATTGCTTTCAATGTTAAAAGCATTTAATTTGAAATAACCAGAATTTAAACATTAACAATTTCTTTTTTGATAATCCATTTACTGATAAACAGAAAAAGATATTATTCACATTATTAATACAGATTTAAGAAATTTATGCTTATTTCTAACATTTTTTCTTCTAAATTATTAGATGCAGTACTCCATTTACTGAATACATGACTAGCACCATAAACATTAACAGTATAGTTAATTTCAATTTCGCTTATATCAACCGTTTAATTTCTTTTTCATAATTAATGATATTTCAATTTTATCTAATTTAAAATTTATTAGCTAGACAATAAGTTCAAGGTTTGAAGCAATTTGATATTGATGAGAAAAATGAAAAAGTGATTTTAAAGAAACTGCCAGTACTATATTTTGTGTACCAGGAATTTAAAAAAATTATATTCAATGTATTCTATTCAAAATATCAAAAATAAGAATATATCAGACATAAGGAATCCAATACAAATTTGTTTTTCTACTAGGCAAATCTTCATGAAGATAAGCAATTGTCATTTTGATAATTAGAAATCCTGTATCATGATTTAACCATCTAGATTTCGCATGTAATACAAAGTCATATAAAGCTTGCTAATGTGCAGACAGTTACATCAGTTTGCATAGTTTATTACATAGGTTGTATACTGCTTTTGCAGAGTGTTTCAGGTGTATATCTTTCCCCCTACAACTTATTGGAGGGCAGTCAACACAATGAATACTGACAAGGTACTTTATGATAATTTAAGGATGTCTCTAAAAACTGTGAACACCTTAGGGTGTGTGTTTTTTTCCCATGCA
>JAPMOQ010049656.1:4244497-4272954 GCA_026543055.1 Argiope trifasciata | reverse complement strand
CTCTAAAAACTGTGAACACCTTAGGGTGTGTGTTTTTTTCCCATGCACAGGACATTAATACAGTATTTAGACTGGGGGGTCATTCTGAGAGCAGGATGGCTTACATTTCTGTTGCTTGATTTTTCAGATTACAAAACAAATTCCCCTAATTTTCTTTTCTAATGCATCCACTATTCTCAAAATGTTATTGATTTGTTTGTTTTTTATCTTGATTTATAGCACAGTTTGTTCCTAACAGTATGCAAAATACTGCTTTATTCTTTTAATTAAAATTAATGCAAAATAAAATTTAATGCTCAAAAAAATATTCTTTTATTGGATTTCAGATAAGCCTCAATTATGTAAACACTTTCATTTTTTCCGAATACATTAATGCTATATGATGCATATCCAGCTGGACTCATTTTTAGCCATAACTCAGAACCGTTTGTTAGGTTTACTCATGAAAGATGCAATTCAGAAACATATGTATATTGGCAGAGTACTTAAGAATGAAATTATCTGTTTTCTTCCAGTGGAGTCTATATGTACTGTTAATAAATATACAAATCAGAAATGAACAATTATATTAACACACACAAAAAAAACCCATTTACAAACACAAAATGAAGACATGGTATCAAAATAAGAAAAGTTATGCAATGATAGTAAAATTATATAACTCTTTAGTCCAGTAAACATAGTAAAAAAAATTTACTTGCACAGCGTAGAATGCTCAGCTCTTAACATAGTGAAAAAAACGAAAAATTATTTTTTATCTTTTTTTCCCTC
Source organism: Argiope trifasciata (assembly GCA_026543055.1). Taxonomy (NCBI): domain Eukaryota; kingdom Metazoa; phylum Arthropoda; class Arachnida; order Araneae; family Araneidae; genus Argiope; species Argiope trifasciata. The sequence goes on along the minus strand of JAPMOQ010049656.1, from coordinate 4,272,183 downwards.
CCTTCATTGAATATAAAGAAACATGATTTAAAAGATTATTTTTTTCTTAAAAATGGCATGAAAAGATTCTGTAAACTTCTGCAGCAATTTGATTTTATAAGCACAAAAATATACAAGAAAAAATATTGCTCCTTTAAATATTTTTTTAAAATAAAAAATTAGAGAATTTTGCACCTAAAACGTATTAAACAAATTAATTTTTTTATGTATTATTTTTAAATTATGGGGCACTTTGTTGAATGTTTGGAAAATTTTAAACATAGGCAAAAAAAATTTCAAACATTATTAGCAATAACTTTTATTCCATGTCTTCATAGCATCGAACCATGTACAGCAGAGGTGTCCAAACTACGGCCCGCGGGCCAAACCCGGCCAGCCAAGTGATTTTATCCGGCCCGCGGAGGGTTTTAAAACATAATGATGTTTTCGCCCAAACCTTTTCATTTTCATAAAGGTATATCGAAAAACTATGTGACATCATGAAACAAAACATTCTTCAACCTACTCACAATTCAAGGACAAGCACCGTATTGAAAAATTTGAAGCAATGCACCGTAGTTTAGGTTCTCAGCAAAATTTATTTAGGAAAGCAAATTCAGAAAACGAAGCATTAACTTTAGTTAGTATGAAGATTGCTTATTTGTTGGCGAAAGCAGGAAAACCTTTTATGGATGGACAAATTTTTAAAGAGTGTATGATGGAGGCTGTTGGTGAATTGTGTCCAGAAAAGTTGAATCTCTTCAAAATGATCAGCCTTTCCCGTAATACAATTGCTCGTCGAATTGACGATATTGGAAACAATATTCTCCACCAGGTTACTAGTAAAACACAGCGGTTCACTCAATATTCTCTTGCTATGGATGAATCAACTGATGTTGACGACACTTCACAACTTTTAATTTTTGTTCGTGGAGTTGATGACGAACTTAATGTCACACAAGAATTGGCCTCCCTTAACAGCATGCATAGTACTACAACTGGAAAAGATATATTCGAAGAAGTAGAAAAAACGTTGATAAAGTTTAACTTAGACTGGAATCGACTCCAAAGTGTGACGATTGATGGAGGAAGAAACATGTCTGGTACAAACATCGGCCTGGTTGGACAAATTACAAAAGCTTGTGAAGCTTCAGGAGCATCAGTACCAATTTTTCTGCACTGTATTGTCCACCAACAAGCATTATGTATAAAACATGTCGATATAAGCTGCGTTTTGAAGCCAGTTGTTTCTGTAGTAAATTTTATTTGATCACACACACTTAATCATCGGCAATTTAAATCTTTTCTTAAGCAAATTGAATCCGAGTACGTTGACTTGTCGTATTACACTGAAGTTCGATGGCTTAGTTGTGGGAAAGTGCTATTGCAGTTTTTTAAGATTAGAAGTGAAATTGATTTATTTCTTGTAGAGAAAAAACATCCTGAATCACTTTTATCGGATGCTGCAGGGCTCTGGAAGTTGGCTTTTTTTGCAGATGTTGTGACACACGTAAATACCTTAAACCTAAAGTTCCAAGGGAAAAACAATTTAATTTGCGATTTATACTCTCAAATTAAAGCATTTCGAACAGAACTACAATTATTCGAAAGTCAAGTGACTGAATGTAATTTTACGCATTTTCCGTGCTGCGACGAATTTAATAAAAAAACTGAAGAACAATTTCCAATTGCATTTGCAGTAAAAATCATCGCCGATTTAAAAGAAAAATTTCAAAAGCGATTTTCTGATTTGGACATGAATTCAAAAGAAATTTGGCTGTTCCAAAATCCATTAGATTGCAACGTTGCTGACATTTCAAGCCAGCTTCAAATAGAAATTATTGATCTTCAAGCAAACGAACAAATCAAGGACAAATACAAGGAAGGAAACTTAATAGATTTTTATAAATATTTGGATGCAAAAGAGTTTCCAAATTTGAAGAAATTTGCTTGTAAATTCATTTCAATGTTTGGGACTACTTACGTGTGCGAACAAATTTTTCTCGAATGAAGTATCTCAAATCAAAATATAGAGCAAATTTATCTGATGATCATTTGCAGTCATTGCTTATGATTGGTGTAGCAAATTTTGATCCCAACTATAAAGACATTCTTCAACAACAACAACAAAAAAGCAGTTTCATCATTCGCATTAGAAGTTGCATGAAAATATTTCAATTTATATAAAATAATTATATAATTATACTTTGTTAGTTTAGTATTTTGTATTTTTAAGTTACAATAAAATAGTATTAATCAATAGTATTTAATGCTACTTTACTCATAATGATATTTTTCAATTTGTATATACATGTGGCCCGTATAACATGGATCTAATTTTGATCCGGCCCGTGTCGCGAAAAGTTTGGACACCTCTGATGTACAGAATTAATGAAAACCCAAATTTATGATTAAAAAAAGTAAGAAAATAATTAAAGAAAATAACAACAACCGATACTATATAATTCAATAAAAAGATCTCTAAGAAGTGGGAAAAATTTTTTAGTACAATATTATTTAACTACAATGAATTGTCAGAGAATTATATGATGCGTCAACATTCTACATACAGTTTAAAATTGCTTTGGATATTAATAATATTCAAAACTCATACTTTCCTTTTTATAACATGATTGACACTATAATATATATGATTGACTTCATGTTCAAAAGAAGAAGAGTGGAGAAAGCTGTCTATTTATTTTTTCACCTTTTAAATACAAGAGCTATTAAAGCTTAAAATAATAATTGTAATGGAAATTGGGCCTTAATTAAGTGGCCTTTACCAGTAGCAAGCAAAAAACATTTTCAGGAATTATAACACCATCTTGGTGCACTGGAGGGGGAGAAAAAAATTGTGGGAAAATATTAATTCCACTATAGTTTCAAATGTTTATTAAACCACCTTTATAGCAATTATATCATTTTGTCTAATACTAAACTTAGCCTCACTTGCAACTCGATATAAAAATGAATTAACAAATTATAACATCAGATTATCACTATAATAACAAATACGGCATGAGAGTGGAGTAAAGGAATAAAGCTTTTTAAATAATTATATAGAATATAAAAGTATTGTACATTATGAACTGGTTAATTGATATCAAGCAGAAAACACAATATGAATCAGAATCCATTAAAAAGTAAACACACAACTGTTTATCAAAACTAAAGAACCTCTCAGCATTGATAATACTACATAACCGATTTTTTGGTCCCTGAGAAATTTAATTGCAAGCTTTTCGCTGACTAATGCATGTGCAGAAACACAGATGGCTCTTGTTCTTGACTATTAATTTCAACTGGTAGCCAATGATATTTAATACAATTTATGAAAAAATACCATATTTACAAGTTTCATAAGAATTACAGATATATAAAAAAATTTAAGCTTTAGAACAAATTTTCCTGACCATCCTGAAGAAAGGGGAGCATGGAATTTTTTCCCATGAGACTAAGCCATAACAACTATGTGTGATTTAGATTGAAATTACATTTTGTCTTAAGCAATGTTTCTTTCTTATTATAGTTTTCATAAGTAAAATTATTTGCCTACATAGATAAATACTTCTATAAACAAAGAATAATCTACATGTAGATTTTGAGAGTTTTCAAACAAAACTGGCAAATATTTGTAAAATTCATGCATCTTAACTCTTGGAAATCTAAATAGCATTAGTGCCATTTGCTTATGTAGTTTGGTACTCTTTCTATATCTAAGGATATAATCGATGAAAAATAAAAAATTTTTCTTGTAAACATTTCAAATTTTCAAACCTTGTTTCATATTCATTTCTAAGATTCAAAAACTTTTAAATTCTATTTTTGGATCTACCCAGTTCCTAAAATATTTGTTGTTACATAAAATGCAGCAATATTTTATCGTCTCTTAAAACTTAAAAAAATATTAAAAAGGTGCCTTGATGTAATACGGCTAAAAATTGATCATAGAGTAGATGCTGTGGTTCTTTTTAAATGTTGTCCTTCATTGAATCCATCATCATAAACTATGATAAGAAGACTTTTTTACTTCCATTCTAAAGAGTAACTAATAAGTGAGAAAATAGAATCATGAGAAATTCTAATACTCAAGTTTTACATATTTCATTCACCAAATGATAAAAAAAGATATAACAGTAATTTTTGTCAACTTGATAAAACAAGCAAGCATAGTAGTAAATAATGTTTCTTTAAAATGGAAGAATATGAATTCATTGTATTTTTTAAAAACGATTTTATACATGGATCATTAAAAACTTACATTTAATTTAAAATTTAAATTATGATACATAGCTAATCAAAATTTAAGAGGAATAAAATATTACTATAAAATATTTTATGAAAATCATAAAGAAATCGTAATCATCGATGCTTTCGAATGTTCCTGAAGACAAAATGGTAGAAGCAGATAGGTGTGTGTGTGGGGGGGGGATTGTTAACTATGTCAATCATTTTGTTAAATTCCTCAAATACTCTAAATCAATAATTCTTAGTAAAAACATTTTACTGCTGTTTAATATGTTATAGCTCATAAAGTCTTAATTAGAATTTTTGTTATTTTGAAGTATTTAAGAGCAAAGATATCATCACCTATCAATGAGAACTAAAAATTTAAAAACAATGTTGAATTTTGAAAAATATGCAATTTGATATTTTAGAGCATGGATCATTAATATCTAAGTAACAAATTATGCAGTTCTGTGCTTTTCAGCTACCCAACCAGCTTTCTAATGCACTAATAAACTCTGTTTGATTAAAGTAGAAAATGAAGCTACTACTTTTGAAATTCAGTAAATGCTATGATGTGCTATTATTTTTACACATCAGATTAACAAAACTGGTTTTTTTTATTGGTTCTTGTTTTTTACAAATACTAATATATTACAAATGCAGATCACTCAAAGCAAAAATATTACAAACAATTAATTTAAAAGCATAATAAATGAATATAAGAGCACTTTTAATTCTGCATAAATTTATTATTTTGAAATATATGTATTTTTTTAGGCTAAGCTCATAATAGGAGTTTTAAGTGCATAAAATGTTTTGAAAAAAAAATAAGAGAAAACCTTGCTGTTTATGTTGTGCAATGACTCATGTATTGATATTATCAACATGTTAGCAATCAAGCTTTAAATGCAGCTGTACATTATAGAATTCTGACTTGAATGAGTTGCAATTTATACCTAACCTAAAGATGGCAGAGGAAAGGTAGAAAAATCCTGCTCATATTTTCAGTGCATCTCCCTTCGAAAAGAGATGCAATTTTATGACAGCTTATTTGTCCTTAATTTTCAAAGAGCTCCAAGCATTGAATGTACCCAAACAGAAGATTTATAAGCACCAATACACTAATTTAAATGCTGACTAGCATGTAAAATTTCAGTTTAATATGACCACTTGTCTTGCCTCAATGTCTACTAAATATAAGGTTACATTATTTGCTTATTTGGAGTAATCAGTTTGTTTTGAGAGGAATCTTTTATTGTGAGAATCTTCATTCATGTAGTGTCAATAAGATGGGATCACATCACCATAAAATTCAGGGAAATTTTTGATATCAAGAATATTTTGCAACAAGACTTAGACATATAAAGAGGTTTTTTCATTTATACATTCACTGACTCAAACAAAGATAAAAGTAACTCATTACTTCATATGAAGCATATGTCCAATTCTAATAATTTAGAAATTAGAAATCGAGCAACTTCTTTTTTGGAAAAAAGTAACTGCATTAAATCAAGGATAAAAAATCAGAATTAAACTAAAAACGAAAGATCTAAATTAACCAAATAATTACATGTTATGATAGGTACGACATCAATTTTGCTTAATGAGAAATACATATATACAGTGCAATTGAGTACAATTTAAATATTTGTTAAGATTTTGTAAAAACAATTAAGCTTTCATAAGTGCCAGGCACTAGTAGCATTCCTTTAAATGAAAGGTTTCATAAATAGACACAAAAAGAATAATAACAATATTTATCGCTGAATTGATTTTGATGAAATCCCATAAAATCAGTTACTTGCAAATTCTTCTACCCATAATGATAGCCACTTTCTTTTTTTTTTTTAAATTTTTTATGCACATTGTTTTAAATTCATTTTATATTGCCTTAATTTTTTAAAGCATATTATATGCTATATGGCATTTCAATTTTCTGTAGATAATCAAATTCAATCATTTTTGATTTTCATAAAGCTTTTCTAATAATTATATAAATTGAAAGTAAACTATTAATTTTAGTTCAAAATTAAGAATAGCAATTTAATAAAATAAAAATTATGAGCAAAATAAAAATACTTACAAGACTTTGGAAGGGATTATTCAATCTTCTTCTTGCTTTTGCAGCAGTACGCTTAGAACAAAAAGTTGGCTCATTCACAGATGAAGCCCTGGAAATAGAAATAACAATAATAAAATATTACATCTTTAAAAAAGAAGTGACCTCCTAATGAGATAATTTTTGGAAAAGAAAAATGTTACGCAGAACAATACAGCAAAATTAATAAAATATTAAAATAAGAATTTTCAATAAATTTATATTAAATTTGAGGAATAAAATTAAATATCAAGCAATTATTTTAAAAGAAAAAAATCATAAATATATGAGCATTTTCATGTGAAAAAAAAGATTTACCAGAAGTTTTTAATTATTATAGCTAGTTGCAGTGGATATTTTAAACAATACTTCCAATAACGCATTTACAATCTGTCACTGGAGACAGCAACTTTAAATGAAAATTTTATAAGAGATAAAAGTCAAAATATGTATCTTTCTAAAAAAAAGGTCAATGAAATCTAAATGCCACACAAATTATATCACTTAAGAAATATCTTCAATTTCAAATGATGTACCATTTTCCTCATGACAGTATAAAGAAATCTTGTTTACGAAATAATTATGAAGCTAGCTAAAAATAGAATAAACGCACTAGAGGAAAATCTTCTTTTTTTTAAAGTAATAACAGCCATTACAGTTAAATTAATCTCACTGAAAACCAAATAGAATCACAAGGCAATCAGAAATGAAACTGTGTTTATTTTAGTTATCTTAACATCTCATTTAACAGCAACACCAGGGATATTTTGGGACAGATCTCGTAATTTTGAACCCACGATCAGATAATGAGAATGAAACGGAATTTGTATAAGGATCTTATTTTCATTATATCTCTAGTTAGATTAGTTGAAATCTATTATTATAATAAAGATGAACACTTTTACTTAGTCATAAAAAATATCTATTTATCATTTGGTTTTAATTTATTAATTGTCATATAAGCAATATCCTCAAGTAATTTTAGGAAAGAACATACCAGGATACAAAGCTTTTTTGTAAATAAAACAGTTCATTGACATTAAGATCCTTAGAAGACACCTCAAGAAATTTTACTTCCTTTGAATATATGAATCATATGCAATACAACACTAAAAGATGATTCTAATGAATCAACTATTAATATTTTTGTAAAATTTCTACTGTGAATCACTTATTTAGATGTGGGATTAATTCCACATATAAATATTTAAAGCAATTTAAGCAATGAAACTAATGGCTCAGGCCATCTTAAAACAAGATAAATGTATTAATGCTATCAGTCGCTTTGGGTAATGTTACAAAAGGCTGTAAAAAAAAAATAATTCAGAATCAGAATCTGCAAGGCTTAACGATTTCAAAAGTTCTAATAATTACAAATTTATGACTTTCTTCATAAAATTCTGCAATTAAGAAAATGCTAAATTGTATAATACTGCAACAAAGAAAACACCGTGTTAAAACATTTATTAAAATTAGACACAAAACCAAAGGTAATTTGCAGATTCAATAAGAGGAAAGAATTTCTGTCATACATTCTTTTAGAAATTAATGCAAAGTGCTGAAATATCTTCTAATTTTCAAACAATTACTTTCCACTGGAGCTGATATGGACTTCTTAAAAGTAAAAATAAATCTTGATAGTTTTAGATCCAATAGTAAGTACTACTTGACAACAGGTACATATTTATAATATAATGAACAAAAGTAAATGCATGGAATACAATGCGAGATAAGCACATTACAAATTGATGTAAATCAGTGAGATATTAGCAACAAATAAATAAGTACATATATATCTGACCTTGATTCCTCAGATGATCCATCGAGACTACCAGAGTCAGATGATGGAACAATCTAAAAAGAAAAACATTTGTTCTTTCATTGATAAAAACCAACAAAAAACAAAAATTCACATTACAGATGAAAGGAAAAAAAAAAAAAAAAAAGCAGAATTACATTACATCATAATAGTAAAATTAGCCTCATTACACCTTAAAATTTTTTCTTCCATAACTTTTTTTATTATAATGAATTTAACCAAAACAATTTTCTTCCGGCAGTTTCCGAAATCTACACAGGAAATATGCTTATGGAATAATCCTAATTTTTTCCCCCATTTTTTTTTTAGTGACTAGATGATATGAAATGAATTAAGCTTAAAAAGACATGGAGATATTCTTAAAGTGGCTCTTTTCTAAATAAATTTAGTAATATTAGCGGTGAAAGACACTATATATATGTACTGAATTCTTAATTTATTTCTTTTCAAAGCTTAAATTAGTCCACACTATTTAATTTTTGTCTAATTTTCCGATCAAATTCTTATTTCATTATTGCCTTCATGAACTCTAAAAAATTTTTTTTACTTTTTTCCCTCATGCCACAAGTGAAGGAATAAAAATTCCTAGCGCCTATGCAGGTGTTTTAAAGATAACCAAGATTAATGTTCCTAAGTCAACATGTATATACAAAATCTCTGTTGCAATCTTGCAATAAAACCACTAAAGGGAAAAATTCTGTTACTTTTGTTCTTGACTGCAATATGTCATTTTATTATTGCTACTTCCATGTACAAATTATGACTCCCAGAATACAATAAATCAAAGTTAAAATTTTAAAGGTTTTTACATTTCAGAATCATAACAGCAAAATTATGCTTATGCTATATGTATACATATGAAACAAATACTTCACATTTATCCTTTTCCTTACAAACACCATGACCAAATAATAAAAAGTTTATTAAAACAAAATCAACCAACATGTTTGAGAAAAATTTATATCATGAATAATTAAAAGTTAACAAGCAGAACAAATTATTTTATGATAAATTACAGAAAATATAATTTCTATTCCAAAAAGAATACAAAAATATAAAAAACTGACATTCTTACAGTAAATAACTACGATGTGTAGAAGTACATATCAGAGTGGGCAGATAGCTTTAGTTCTGAAACAAGTCTCTAAAATTATCAGAATAAGATGTACTTAAAATAGCAAACACACAGTTTCCCAGCCACTGTCACTAACCCAGACAGAATTTATGATTTACAATAACTAAATAAAATGTCTAAGGAATCATTTTCATTTTATATGAAAACTCAAGATCCTACGATATGTCATGTAGGGTTAATCCCCTTACGCTATCATTTTCCAGAGCTACTGCAAAATAAAACAAGTAGAGGTCTCAAGTGCAAGAAGTGGAACGATTTCACCAATTTTTAGTTTTAATTATTCCAAAACTTTAAAGGCATTGCTAACTAATCACAATACTCTATCTTTTTTATAATTCAATCATAATTGTAAATAGTATTTTATTCTGAAAAGATGTATTTCATCAAAACTGGTTGACAAGACTTTGTAAATGATACTGCTGAAGGTAAGTATTAATAAGACAAATTCAGTTTTCTCAACAGAAAAAAAAAAAGAAAGAAAGAAAATGACAAAATTCATTATGACAAAAACTTAATCTAAATTTACAAAAGGAAGGTCAGAAATATTCAGGCAAATAAATCACACTTAAAAGTTATGAAATTCTGAACCCATATAGTTTTAATGGTGAAATATATAGTCTCATAGCTTACATTTTTAACTTTAAAACAAAAAATAAAAATTATAAAATGTTTTGCGTTGTTAGGAAAAGCTAATCTTATCAATAATGTAATTTATAAAAATTGTAAGAGGGGTAGGGATTAGTGTGCCAAAAACAGAACAAAATTGTCATTCAAAACAAACTATACTCCTCTAACACAATTTACCGAACTTTTTTTTTTTAATCTGTCATCTTTCAATTTCTTTTTTTTTTAAATGAATTGAAAGTTAAATTGCTGCATTCAACATCTCAAAACTGTTATGTTTTCTTTAGGTGATTATTCAAACATTTCTCTCTAATTTAAATTTAAATTAGAAGTTTTTTTAATAAGTTTTTCTGGTGAATACAAAGGTAGTCAATGATTTGCAAATGATTAGTCATGCTAAGTTTTTATTTTATACCTAAATTTAGCAAAGAGTAATATTGCATAGAAATCTATTTCTACTTATTGGATCCATTTGATCGCTGTTCTGTTTTTGAAGTTGCACAATGCCATCAGACTGACGATGTGCAAATCAACATGAATGAAACTCAAATATAACAAGATACTGCCTTGAACCTGGATCCTAATAATGTGTTCCACTACCATAAAGAGTTCAGCAATAAATTGAAAATCCATGGCACTATAAAATGTTAAATATATCTTTATTATTAACCATTCCACAAGTTTTATCCATTTATAATATTAGTGCTGTACAAAAATAAATCTGCACTACTTTTTTATAGCTTTATATTTCTGTGGTTTAAATTTGTCTCACATTTAATCCATAAACAATTCAAAATATCTGATGAAAGCATAACTTTCAACATGTATTCAAACATGGAAAGTATTACTAATATTTATGTAAATGAAAGTTAATGTCATGCCCCAAACAATATTATTTGTGTGCTTAAAATTACTTAATTTACTTAATTTTAATTAAATTACTTAATTGTATTTTAAAAATCCACAGAAATACTGAAATATGAGCATCCTGCAATTTAGAAAAAGAAAAGTGTTCATTATTATTACTTTTTTAATGCAGTCAGATTTATTATGAGCATTGAAGCTACAGAGTTTTGAGGCTCACATTTAAGCAGATTTTTTTCAAAGGGCATTTTTTAGAAGCATGGAAATAGTAATTGTAATTTCATTTGCTAGTCATACTGGATGAATACATTTCAGGATTTCCCTTATTAATTAATTTCTAATTAAAAAATTGCTTTAATTTATTTTAAAATTTTCACAATTAATAGCAGACAGAAATAAAATTTACAGGAAAATAGGATTGAAAGCACGTTTTCTTGTTACAATTCATATGGTAGAAGATATTACAGAATACAGAAAGAATAGGAAAGTGAAATGAAATGTGGTTTTCATTTCATTGATATTCATAAAGTTCAGTCGAGAAAAGAAATTCCAAAGAATTGATTTGTATGCTTAAGGAGAAAAAAATGAATGATAAAAGAAAAGACAGCATCATAAATATACCACTGTGGGAAAGAACATTTCATATCTCTGGAAATAAGAAAAAGTAGATACAGACTAATGGGGAAAAGATTTGATGGATGAAAAAGAAATAAATGACTTGGCATAAAATATGGTGAAATTCTATTATTTTCATGTTCAAAATTGTTTAATCAAATTCAGATGAGTTTTCATAAAATTTGATGCAAGTCCACAGTTTTCATATATGAATCACAGTGTGAAAGTAATTATTCTTATTTGTCATTCTTTTGAATTATTATGTTCACATATACATCAACAAATAGTTTCCCTGTTGAAAGTTTTGGCTTTAAATCTGATGCAAATCTACATCTCTGGTGATAAAACCATGTGCTAAATTTCATTTGCATACTTTGTTTAATTTTGTACAAGCTTGTTCACATGAACACAACCATAATACAACATTTAAATATAAATATGGAGTAAAGATTAAATGGTAAATTTCAATTAACAAGCAAATTCTTTCATAATAAAAGTTTCTTTGTTTTCAAGAAGGTTAAAGTTTTGGAGTTTCCTCAAAATATTGAGCAATATTCCAATTACAATACAAGATTGGATCACACTACAATTGCTCTTCAAGTACAAGAATGAAACAAAAATAAAATAAAAATACGACAATATACCTACTAGCCAAACAAAAGAGAATTCAGAAATTTCAATTTCTGCTACAAATTATTGAAATTTTTTTAGTAATTTGCCTTAAGAAAATCCCTAGCAAATCCTTCCATCCATACTAATCACCTTTTTCTTATCTATAATACATCTTTATATATGCTGTTTCAAAGCATCCACTTCATACTGCAATTAATATGATTCACTTATGATACTTGGTTTCTCAATTTTTTTAGATGACAAGTAATTTTTTTAAAAACCTTTTCTCTTAGTATGTATGAAAGCATTAATTTTTGCTAAAAACTACTGACAGAAATTTTATCAAAAACATAAGTTATAAACAATCTAAAAATACTTACGATATTAGGGAAGGGAATATTGAATCCTGATGTTCCTTGCATGGCAGCACGGTTAGAAGAATAAGTTTTGTCAAAGTGAATATGGGATTTTCTAACTGATGGAGCACTGAAAATAGAAATAAGAAAATTAATAAAGTATTAACAAAGATACAAATTATCGAACTTTATTCCAGGGGTAATGTAAAGGAATCTTGTTTCAGATGTAATTATGAAGCCATCTAAAAACTAAATAATTGCTATCACAAAAAAAGCAATAGTCATTGCAGTAACTTTATTAACACTGAAAAGTAAAAAGAATCGTAAGATAGAGAAGAATGAAACTTGTAATTTACATAAGGATTATATTTCGATAATATTCCTAGTTAGTTTAGTTGAAATTCATAACTATAATGAAGGTAAAAACTTTTTTTCTTTGTCATAAAAAATACATTCTACTGTATTGTTTGGTTTTAATTCATCATGTAAACAATATCTTGAATCAAAAATATCAAAAAACATTTTTGCAAATAAAATTGCTCAATGACATAAGATCATTTGCACATAGCTTTACAGATCACATTTAACTAGATTTTAAAAATCATATAATATATAAAATTAAAAGATACTATCTATGGTTATTTTATCATTGGCACATTTTAAGATCATGATCAATTCTATAGACTAAATATTTAAAGTAATTTCAAGCAATCATGCTAATGGTTCAAGTTCTTTCAAACAAGAAAATTGCATTAATGTTATCAGCTACTTTGACTAACATTTTGAAACCCTATAAATAGAATCCGAAAAGCACGACTTGTTTCAAATCAAATGTTTGCAAACTTATTACTATCTTCAAAAAGGCCAGCAGTTAAGGTAGTAATAAATTCTATCACAAAGCACCAAAGAAATGACAATATTTACAACCATTTCTTAAAGTTCGATTGTAATCTGTTGCTTCAAGACAGTAAAAGAATTAGTTTTGTATGACAGTTCTTTTGAATATCAATCTCAAATAATAGTGGAAAAAAAAGAAAAGAAAACTGAAGTTTTATCTAATTTTTAAATAATTGAGCATTTTATTTGAGCTCATTTTTTTCTCATAATTTGGATTTCTGCCAAAGTACATTGATGAAATCTTGATAATTTAGATTCAATAATAAATAATTTTGAGTAACACTTTCACTTAAAATTCTAATAATAACAAATGAAAGGTATAGAAAAAAACATGAGAGAAAATAATCACCACTAATATCAGTGTAAAAAGAACATACTTGGGCAGAAATCCCAGAAAAGAAAACTGCTGGTTAAGAGTTTTTAAAAAATAAAAATAAAGAAAGAAATCTAACCTAATTTCCTCAGATGAACCAGGGGGACCAGGACGAGATGGCACATTATCAAAATGCATCTAAAAAGAAAAACCACATGAATAGAATGAAAATAAATTTTAAAAAACGTATGAAAATTTAACATGCTTCATTTATACAGTATAAACATCAAAATTACAAAATGTCAAGATTTAAAATACTTCTATTATGTCTAAATTACAGAAGAAAAGAAAAAATGACACAATTTGTAAGAATTAAGAAGAGCAGAACAATATCAGACATGCTGAAAGGAATGGTGAAGAAAAAGAGAAAATTATAAGGAAAAGAAACAGCACTATGTAAACATGTCTATTATTCAACTTGTAACTCTTTCACAGTGTTATCTTGACATTTTGAACTTTAAAAGATTATATATATTTGTTAATAACAAGCGTATAATTCTACATAATAAAACAATAACAGAATTTAAACAACATAAATGCATTCAGCCACAAAATGTAATTTTTTATGCAACATATAAAAAGAAAACATGAGAATAAATCAATTGCAACCAAATGTTTCAATTTTAGAACATATGAATTAGTTTAGTAACAAAATGTAGCAATCTTTATATTATATTATATATATATATATATATATATATAAAATAAAGAGTGATATTTTTAATGAACTTCATTCCACTACCAGTTTAAGATCGCCCTAACAAGTAAGTACGCATCAAAATACATTTCATGTTATATAAATTGATCAAAGAGAAATCTTTGGAGATCTAGAGGTAAATAATATCTGTTGTAGCAATATTATTCAAGGTGATTACAATGAGCAGTAACAGAATGCATAGTGGGAAATTACTGAAAAAATTAAATACTTTTCAGCATCTTAGCCATAAAAAAATGAAGTGCCTTTGTATAAGTATGCATGCATAAACTGCATATTTTTTAACCATAGGATTTTTTTTTATAATAATGCAAGATTTTTATTGATTTTTAAAAAATTAAGTTTAAATGCCTATTTTTTAAATTGCAACACTTGTTTCTGCATTTTCACATCTTCCGTTGTAAAATTTTGAATTTGACAAAAACACAGAAATGATTATAAATTTTAAAAAAAACAAAAAACCATTAATTTTTGAAATACCAAAATTATCAATACCAAAAAATTAAACCATCAAAACAAAAAATAAAACAATAGAGATCTGTGATCTTTTGCAACATTTCTTAAAATTAATAATTTACCAGTTTATTTAGATCAATGCAGCATTTCTGAAATGGTCGATAGTGATGGAAAAGTATGGCTGGGCCAAATATTTTGTATTTGATCTTTATAGAATCAACAACAAATAAGATTCAACATGGTCAGATTGGGAAAAGCTAATTTCTACATGAACCAACTCATTCTATGTAGTAAATTTATTAGCAATCTTATAAAAGCTAAAAATTATGGCAATTCCTATGGATATCACATCATCAAATTGGCAAAACTGCCCAAAAATTGATGATAGAGCACTGCCATGTTCTAAATGAGTTTTTTAGAGCATTTTTCAACAGAAAACAATAGCAACATTCATAAAACTCCAAACTAAAAAGAAACGACCTTATATCGCTCCTTAGTTCTTAAATTTAGTAAAGGTCGCTTTTGAAAGTTAAACGTTCAACTATACATGAATTTATACTTAAAAAATTACAGAAGAAATATTATATATAATTTATGAAAAAAACGTAAATGCTGCAACAAGTCCTAAAGAAACAAAAATGCTATTAGCAAGTTCTAGTTTTTATAAATAACAGAAACAAACTCATAAATTCAAAAAAAAAAAAAAAAAAAAAAAAAAAAGCTATGTAGTCGAAGCAATGTAAAAATAAATAAGCGGGGGCGTCTTCCCAAAACTTTCTTGCACACTGCCAAAAAACGTCTTGCATTGCATCGATGACAATAGTTAGGAAATATTAACCTTAGCCACAATTTAATCATTTTTACTGATTCGACCACGTGATCCTTAGCAAGTGTTCTGGTGATTAATTCCTGACATGTGGTTTAAAATATCTGAAAAGTGAATTTAGGTTTTAGACGTATTCTTCCCAATTCATCAAAACAAAAATTTGACTCAGAACTACATCTGTAGTCCAATATTACATACAAAATATTTAAGTCATTTGCATTTAAGTCATTTCATTAAGTTTAAAGTAATTACATTTACATGTTTCTGAAAATATGGACCAACATACAGTGAACCCTTTGTAGAATGTAGCTAAAAAATTTGATAGATGATTACACTACAAATGTAAAAACTCTTTGTACTGAATTGCATCAATCTAGCTTTCTTCATTTTGTAGTTATCATACTAATGTATATTCAAAAAGAGGATAGACAAAAAGACTTCAGCTAAATGGATGTTCCTCAAAATTTGATAGAAATAAACAAATACAAGACCCATACAAGAAATTTCATCCATTTTAGCTCTAATTGTTTCCGTGTTATCTTTGTTACAATTCATCAAAATCTCAAGTTAGAAGTTTTTGAAGATTGCAGTACTTTCCCCAAATTTTGTATATGAGAAAGTAAAAATGTCAACTGTAGCATTTTTTTAAAGTTATTTTTTGAAGCCAGCCCTTCATAATATATTGCACTGGCTCAAAATTTAACAAAACTCTTCAAATGAAGAATTTTAATCAATGAACTGCTTCATAATTTTTAAACAAAGGAAAAGAAATCATTTTTTCCTTTTATTACAACTTTAACAATAACAAAATAATGTGATTCAAAGAAGCAAAGATATTTTGAATTTTATTATAATAAAAGTCATTGTTATAAATTGTGTCCAAAACGGATTTCTCAAAAATTATTAAAACTAAACTTTTATTCAAATAAACTTTCTACCATTGAAAACTTGTTTTTTTGACCTTTAAAATGGCATTAAAATCTTTTTTTTTTTTCACAATAATGTTTTGTTATGATGAAAACAGATTAAAATTCTGTTATTATTTTTTTTTATTAAACTTCAAATAAAATGTTTGGGAAATCTGTTATAAATGTCCTTCTAATATCCCCCAAAATAATTTCCCAAATTCTGTGCTCCTAACTTCAATGGCTTTATGTTAGGTATTGTTTTGGAATTCTTGGAATTATTTCTACAAGAATCATAAAAGAAAAAAAAAATTATAAAATAATAGAAAGTCTGAAAAATAATAATTCTGAAAAACATTTTTTTAAATTCCTTTAAAAATTTCAAGTACCAGATCAGCAGTTTCTTTTTACTTAGTTAAGACAAATTTTGGGAAATTGGTTCAACAAATAATTTTTTTTTCATGGATGGGGACATTTAAAAAACACAATGAAAGCTATTACAACAAATGAAAATTAAAGGCTTCAAGTTGAAATTTCATTACAGTATATTAAACGCAATTGACTAAAGCAATTGCATAAGGCAGTTAATTACAATTCAATATAATATAGTTGAATACCTGTAATAAATCGTTCAAGCGATTGTTCCAAAATGTTTTAGTGAGAGTGATGATCTAATTTGTTACTATCTTTAAAGTAGCTTTTCTCATGTTCGATATATCAATTTTATCCTAATATTTTATTTTCTGTTGATTGGATCAACCTGCTTATTAACACATTTCAGATGTCTTTCGATTAAAGAAAGTATAGCACAATATGTAAGTATAGCAATCGTACTACTCCTTCCAATCAAATATTATAGTATTTTACTAAATGACAATGCACACAGTTGAAGAAAAAAAGCAGCAAAATAGAAAGATAGGAAGAAATAAAAGAAAAGGAATCATTAAGCGTTATTTTAATATATGCTGGAACCCCTGAATTCCTTCTACAAATTCTTCCCTTTTTCATTGGTTTTCTTTTTTGATACATGATATATAAACCTTTATGAGCATGATTTGGAATAATCACATTCATCTTCTGGGGAAACAAAGAAAAACGAAAAGCTTTCTTCTCTCTTCACACGAAAATTAAGCACTTAATAAGAATCTAATAATTTTAAAACTGCTATCAAGGCATTTCCCTTTTAAGAAGAACAACAAAAGAAAATATCAAAAAAAAAAAAAAGTCAAATTTAAGTTAAAAATGCATCTGGCTAAATAATCAAATGTTACTTTAAAAATAATATGAGCTTTGCACACTGAACAAAATACAACTTAATTCTGTAAAATTTAAGAATTTGTAAAATGGTCATAATTTTTTAGAAAGTAATCAAATCTTCACTAATACCAAATTCTAGCAGAATTCTTTCAAAAGGAAAATTTCAAAACATGGTAAGATAATTCAATGAAATGGCTAATAAAAACTTTTTTTTTAGACACAGAAAAATACTTTGGTATTGTTTGATCGTTTTCAATAATTTGGGAATAATTTACAATTAATTATCGAATGGTATGGAGAGTCAAAGAATTTTTCTTTCTCTCCCCCCCCCCCAATAGGAAATCATTTTAAAAGTTTTCATTTCATGGAAACCAGAGCATTTTTTGGCTTTTCTTATTTGTGAAAGACTTCAAATGAGGATGAAGTTATATTTAATTTGTCAGCTCTTTTCAGTGTAAGGACAATAAATGACTAATTAGGAGAACCAAAGTATCCCTAATTACAGCACAACTGAGAAAAGAAATTTTCAGAAATCTATGTTTGCATTTCAGAATAAAAAATGAAATTAAAAAATGATTGATAAAAGAAAAAATAATACCATGAACAAACACTTATGGAAACAATTCATTTCTCTGCTAATAAGCAAAGGTATAAATTCATAAGGAAACGATTTGATAGATGGAAGAAAAGAAATGATTTTGCCCAACATATGGTGGTTTTATTATTTTGCAGCTCAATATTGCTCAACAGGATTTTATTTAACCTGTTGTGTTCGCATACATCAAAGAAGGCTAAAATATAAATGGGCTAGTCACAAAATTTGTTCCAAGTCTACTATTTTCATATAAAGATCATATAAATGTAATTATTCTCACTCATCGTGCTTATGATATATTACATTCACATATTCATCAACAGAGTCCTGCTGAAGGATTTGTTTTTAAATCTAACACACTTTTGCATGTCAGGAGATAAACATATATGTTAAATTTCTTCTGCATAGTTTTGTAGTAATTTTGTACAACATATTCATATAAATACATCCATAATATAAGATGGATATAAAAATTTTGAATAAAAATGAAGTATAAAAAAATTTCAGGTATGTAGCTCAATTTGAGTTATTACATTTACAGAGAGGCAATAGTAAAAAGGTTTCTTTGGATTCACAGGAGGGTTTATGGTTTGGAGATTTATCAAAACTTTAGATTAAGCAATATTGCTAATGTAATACAATATTGAACAATACTATAATTGCTCTTCAGATACAAGATGGCCAGATAAAGGTAGTAAATATGTAATAGTATAACAACTAACAAATCAAAAGTAAACTCAGAAATTACAATAGACAATGTTTCCAATTTTTTTTTTTTCCTTTCTAATTTGAGTAATTTCCATTACATTTAATGAAATCTATCTCCCTAATGAAATCAATTACCTGCAAATCGTTCCACCCACACTGATTACCCCTTTTTCTATGACACAGATTTATGCACAATATTTCCAAGCATCAGTTTTATAGTGAAATTAATTTTCATGGTGATTCAAATATTGTACTTAGCTTTTCATTTTTTCATGGACAGTTAAAATAAATCTTTAATTTTTATAAAACTTTTCCATTAATTACATAAACTGAAAATAAAGTTTTAATTTAGGTTTAAAATAAAAAAATAGCAATTTAATTAAATACAAATATTAGCGAAAAAAATACTTACAACATTAGAGAAAGGAACATTTACCCTTGATATTTTTCTTGCTTTTATACGCTTAGAAGAATAAGTTAGTTCAAAACGTCTATGCGATTTTTTAACTGAGATATTCCTAGAAAACAGAAATATGAATGATGAATATTTCCCTCTTTAAAAAGAAAACACCTTTTAATAAGATAACTTAAGAAAATAATCTTATAAAGACAAATAGAGCAAAATTAATAGAACATTAATCTATAAATTTTTAAAACAATATTAAATTTGATACACGAATAAAATTAATTATCAAGCAATATTTTAAAACAAGAAACTCAATAGTTCATAAATTATTGGGCATTATTATGTGAAATAAAAATGTAGTCACTACAATTCAGCAAAATTATAGCTGCTTAAAGTGGACATTTTAAATAAGACTTTCAAACAGATATTAACAAATTCTATAGATATCATATTTATATATGTCACAAGAACACAGCAACTTAAAAAGGACATTTTATTAGAGATAAAAGTCAAAATATATATCGTTCTAAAAATATCAATGAAATATGAATACCATGTAAATTATATCATTTCATTAATAATTTCATTTTCAAATGATGGATCATTATTTCTGAGACAATGTAGAGAATTAATTAAAATTATCACAGATCTGTGAAATTTAATTAAAATTATCATAGATCAAAACATGATACAAAACCTTTTTGTAAATAAAAAGGTACATTGACATAAGATCCTTAAAAAACAGCTCAGCAGATTTTATTTCTTTTGGATGTGAAAATCATATAATATATACAATACTAAAAGATGTTTTTAATGAATAATCAGCAATTAATTTTTTTGAAATATGTCTACTGTTACTTAATCCTTAATTTAAATGTGGGATTAATTCCATAATTAAACATTTGAAGCAATTTCAAGCAATCATGCTAAAGGCCCGGGCCATTTTAAAACAAGAGAATTGTGTTTATGTTATCAGTCACTTTGACCAATATCACAAAAAGCTGTAAAAAAAAAATAATCTGAAACAGAATTTACAGTATAACTTTTTTTATTAATAGCTAACTTATGACTTCCTTCATAAAATTTTGCAGTTAAAGAAATTACTAAATTTAGTCACACAGCAACAAAGTAATGACACTCTGTTAAAATATTTATTAAAATCAGACAAAAAGTCGCAGGTAATTTGCAGATTTAACAGCTGCCATACATTCTTTTGGAAATTAATGTTAAAAAATACAGCTAAAATGCTGAAATATCTCTTAATTATGGAATAATTAAACATTTCAGTGGAACTGATATGAATTTCTTCCCAAGTATAACAAACATATCGTAACAAATTTAGGTATGACAAGTATGATTTAAAACTAACAAATATTTACTTATTCTATAATTAACAATTGTAAAGATATGGAATGAAAAGTGAGATAAGTGCAATTCAAATCAATATAAAATAAGGAGATAAGGGCACGAAATAATATATCTATAAAAAGAAAGAAAGAAATTTAACCTTGATTCCTTAGATGGTCCAGCAACATTATCAGGGTCAGATGATACAGTTTCTGAACTCATCTAAAGTGAAGAAAAATTCCATAAATAAAACAAAAATAAATTTATGTAAAGTGAGAAAATCTGGTATTTTTTAAATTTTTACTAGGGATGGCAAACCAATGGCATGCAACACAACATTTTGGGCATTCACCAATCAAAACAGTTTGCATTTTAGCTCAAAATAACCAAGTTCGCTATGAAGCGCATTAGAAACAAATGCAAGTGATTGGTCTTGGTGTTATAATGGCTTATTAATGAATGATAATGTTCACTGGCTGAGCCGCAAGAATATACTTCAATGATCTGTTGACAGCTTGGGAAAATAGAACAATACCCACAGTTGTTAGATGTTATGTGGCTTTCAAAATTGATGTTTTTTACAAGCAGAAGCCAAGATTTCAATAAATTGAATGCAAAGCTTCAAAGCACATATAAAACAATTATCGTCATGATAAATTTCATTCCCGATTTTGACGCTAAACTTATGTTTTCAGAAACGATATTATTATAAGAAACTGAAGTACTTTATAAACTTGAAATATCATATATATATAGATAGATAGATAGAGAAAAAGTTATTGAAGAATTTATTTCCATAACTGATTTGTCAATCAAGAACTTTTCATTGAGATTTTCTGAATTCAAAGAATTATCAGAAACGCTCAAGTTTATAGTCTGCTCATGAATTTATTGCTTATGAGTTTATTGTCTGCTGCACTTACCCTAATTCGATTGGTTGGAAATTGAATAATTTGAAATGCAACTAATTAATTTCCAGCGTAATTCAATTTGGATACAATAATTTACTGAGACAAGGAATTTCAAAATCGCATTAAACAGTAAGATTAACAAGCAATATAAGTAAAAATGCCAGTAAAGAAATTTTAGAAACATGGAATTCGATTCCAGACATATAACTGCTTGAAATAGCTGGCTTATACTATTTTAACCATATTTTCATTTACTTAGGCCTGCAAGTCCTTATTTTCATAAATGAATAACATTTAAGACTCGCTTAGAAACCGTTTGGCAGATGACTCCAATTCAGTTTACATTGTGCTATAGGTAACATCTTACAACCCTAATATAAGTTATTTGTAATTAATCTGAAACAATAGAAGTCACATTAATGTTACTTTAGTTTGATTTACACATATAACTAAAATATTTATTACTATTTCATGCAAAAGATACTTTTTTGAAGTAAATAAAGAATTTTTAATTTTTAGTAGTACAATTATTTTTCCTATAATTATTTGATAGCACGTCTATACCTCATTAAACATTTCTTTAAAAAATGTGGCACATTGATTCATAATGGTTTGCCACTTTTGATTTATACAATAAAGCATGTAAATTACAGAATAGCAAGATTTAAAATGTTCTTCAGGGTGTGTAGTGACAAAGTGCTACAAAAATTTAGTACTTTTAAGCACCCCAGCCAATAAAAATTTAAGCACCTTAGTACATGTGTGCATGTGCAAATCTGCATATTTTCCAATCCTAGGTTATTTTCTGTTTTAAAATAATGCATAAGTTTCATTGAATTTTTTTTTAATTAACGTTAAAATGTGCATTTTTTAAATCTTAATATTTAGTTCTGTATTTTCAAAATAGTTGCTCAAAGTCTTCAACTGTAAAACAAATTGTCTTTATAGTTTTAACAAAAAAAAGATAATAAAAATGAAAAAACTATCATTACCAAAAATTTAAGTCAACTTTTATAAGATTAACAATCAAGACCATACGATATTTTTCAATATTTCTTAAACAAAGTATCAGCTTACTTAGATGGATTCATTTCTAAAATTGGCGTCATTGACGTAGAAGCACACCATAACCAAAAGTTTATATTTAATATTTATATGTCCAACAACAAATAAGATTTAGCGTAAATGGGATAGTTAGTAAATTTACTGCATTTGCTTCATTTAGAAATTTTAGCTGTAGTCCTATTAAGCTAACAATTAAGCATTCTGGAAGGGTTACCATTAAGACTGGCATAACTACCACAAAAATTGGTAACAGTACAATGTCATATTCTAATTAAAGTTTCTAAAATCCTTCTTCTTAATAGAATAGGATAGGATAATGGCGTTCAGAAATGTTCGGGCTATTAAAAAATGTCTTATTACTTTTAACTTCTAAAGTTCAGAAAATTATTATTATTATTTTATGTTTAAAATATGTGACTACTGTCAGAATAACTTTTTTTTAAAAAATGTTCAAATATAGTTATATTGAATATCTGCATAAAACAGATAGGGGGGAAAAACATCTATGAAACCAAATTATATCATTTAAATGACAAAATTTATTTAAAAATTGCCCACCCCCCTCAAAGAGAGGTATAAGGCAAAAATTTCATAGTTTAGAAGTTTATCAAATAATTTGCTTAAGTTTGTATACAGCTTTAGAAATATATAGAAACAGAAAACATCGCACAGGCTTAGAAACAGAAAACATCGCACAGGCTTAGAAACAGAAAACATCGCACAGGCTTAGAAACAGAAAACATCGCACAGACTTAGAAACAGAAAACATCGTACAGTAAAAAAACTTTTGTATTAGTTCAAAAGATGGTATGAAACAATATTAAAAAGAATGATGATCGAATGCGTTAAGTTCTTCACAGCAATAAGAATAAAAACGGCTAATTAACATTTTTTTAATTTTTGCACTATATTTCATGTTTGTTTTTTGAACAACTACTCACATCTCTGAAGTATCTTTTTTCACGCACCATACTGCATAATTTTTCTTCGTTCAGAGCTAATCTGTGCAGTCTTTAACTCATAAAGTTACTAGACATAATTAAAATAAATTATTCCCTATTTAGAACACTGCATGCAAAAGAAGTTCAAACATTGTTCGGGTTGCAACTGTTCTGGTATATTTCACTTTTATAATAACCTTTTCAGTATTTCAATACAGTGCCCAATGTTGAAAAAAATGAGCAGGGGAAAAAAGAAAAAAAAAAAAAAAAAAAAGGTCATTAACCATTATCTTAACATTGGGTTGAAACTCTTCTATCCCTACACCAAATGCTTCCCATTAGTCGGTTTTCTTTTTTGATATATCCAAAAAAAAATTATTTATGATTGTTATCGATTTAGAGTATTCATCGAATACAGAAACAAAAGGGACTGCCTAATGTGGAAACAAAAAAGAATATCTTCTTTGTACTTCTAGAGGAAATTAGGCATTTTTAAGGTGCTTAAAAATGTTTTTCAAATTTAAGCACTTTTTAAGGACTTTTCATGACGCTACGCACCCTGTTCTTGTTTTCAAACCACAGAGCAAAAATGATAAAAAAATTTAATGCAATCAACAGTCAAATACATACAATTTTCAGGCAAAATCAAAATGAAAGTACAAGAATGAATTAATTATACCCAGATATTTAAATTCTTGAATGTTTGAATTAGTTGAATCATTACCAAATGAACCCACATTATGATTAATTTTTTTTTCATTAATAAAAAACAACAAAAGATACAAATTTACATTATTGATGCAAAAAAGAAAAAAATTACACAACATCATAATAGCAAAATTAGCCTCATTACAACTTAAAAATTTTCTTCCTTAATCTTTTTCACTATATTCACTTTAAGCAAAACAATTTTCTTCAAGCAGTTTCTGAAATCAACATAGCAAACTTATGAATGCTTATGGAATAATCCTCATTTGTATTACACGCTTTTATAAAACTTCAGCAATCTGTACATGTACTTAAGACATGTACTTAATTTAAAATCAATGCTCTTTCAGCTTTAGTCAGCTCTTTTCAAACTAAGCTATGTACAACCAATTCATTAAAGATGAAAGAGTCCTAACACACACACATGTAAACACATAATTTTCAGAAGCAGTTTCATGGCCAAAGACAGAGAAGTAACTTTTGAATTTTAAACTTCACTTTTATTTCATCTTAGGAGGCATATTTTATGTACAAGCAGCAAGGGAGAACTGACACCCATACACAGTAATTGTAATAACATATAAAGGGGTTTCTTTATATATGTTGATTTAGGCAAAGGAATCACAGGAATCATTTAAAAAGAATTTGCTAAGGTAAACAATTTTTATCCTTCACTTGGAGCATGAGAACAAAGAGTGGTGTCAGAAATTCCCAGAGCAGCTGCGTGTTTGTGAGTCGAACACCGGGGAGAACGCAGAACTGACTGCCTCACTCATTCGACATTTTCCGGAGTTCTGATGGTCCGTTGATGTCCATTTCTTTGTTTAGCGACTCTCCCGAAACGAGACAACCCACGACAGAATCGAATTACGGCCAGGAACAGGTCTGTGAGGAGGAATTTCAAAGCGAGTGCGGAAGGCACATCACGTAGCAACAAGTGAGCGACCGTTAGAAAAGAAGCTCTCGACGGCGAAGGCCCACTGTTGTCTAGACCAGACATGATGGTAACTGGCTAGAAGGAGAAACAAATTTGGGGATTTGCCCTTCATTAGCACCATGTATCACCTCTCTACCCACCCAACTCATCGTTCGGGAGTTTTTGCAAATAAGTTTCTCTGGCACACCCTGTATATAATGCAGTAAAAAAATGTAAATTGATAGAAAACTAATGAAAGGATTTGTTTCCTTTCCATGGGTTCTCCTCTATCCATTATGTTTACCAAAAATGCAAATCAGAACTGAGTAATAATTTTATTAACAAGAAAAAAAAAACAAAAAAAACCCTCATTTACAAATACAGAATGAAAGCTGTGCATCACAATAAGAGAAATTTTTCAATGAAATTAAAATGACATTGTCTTTTAACTCACTAATTATAATACTATAGTTGCTTAGAATTAGAATTAAAATTTTCCTTCAGGGTGGCTATTTTTCTTCAAGGAAGCCAGGCAGTTGCTTCAATTTCCCTGACTATATTCTGACATTTCCAGGTTTTTTAAAGAAATTTCTCTGATATTTTTCGACTGTTTCTAATATCTTCAGAATGATTTTGATTCCTTTAATCCTCTTTAATTATTACACAATGTGCTCTTATTTTGTGTAACTTAATTTGAAAAACTGTTCCACTCTTTTAACAAAAATCAATGTCAAATAAAATGTACCCCCCCCCCTTTTTTTTGCAAATGTGTAAACCAACACTAGAAGATATATGTCCATCTAGATTGAATTTAAGCCCACCAGTCACATCTCAGAACTGTTTGTTAAATTTACTCACAAGAAATGTAACACAAAAATACACACATGGCTGGAGTCCTTAAGAATGAAACAATTTGTTTCCATCCAGCAGTGTCTCCCTTATCCATACTGTTTACCAACATGCCATTAGAATTGAACATTAATTTTACTAACAGAAAAAAAAACATTTATTAATAAATACAGAATGAAATCTTTGATTCAAAATAAGAAAAAATTATTCAATGGAATTAAAATTGCAATGACTTTTAGATCACCAACAAAAATAATAAAATTGTTTGGATGCTGGCTCAATTAGAGAACCTGTTAATTAGAGAAAAAAGTCGAAAATTGGTCCTAACCAATCCTATAGTACACTTCTGATAAAATCCAAACAAAAAATTTCGGCGAAAATATTAAATTTATACATATGAAATTAATAAGATACGGTAGTTAATCTTCTTAACTTGATCAGTTACCAATGATGTTTCATTCTACTAATGAAAAAACAGTAAATTATCATTTTTGATAAAAATTAATGATTCTTTTTTTAAAAAATCCAGTTTTATAACAAATTTCTCCAACTTCTCTCTGATTTTACCTGAACGCACAAAATTTTCTGAAAATTCCTGGCTTCCCTGTACTTAAAATTTCCACCCTTTTTACTTAAAGTGAAAGCATTAATTTTGGTTTAAAACTGCAAAAAGCAATTTAATCGAATAAAATAGTTATCATCTAACTAAAAATACTTACATTATTAGGCAAGGGTATATTGTCCCTTGACATTTTTCTAACTTTTGCAGCAAAATACTTAGAACAAAAATTTGTTCTAAATCAACATATGGTTTAATATCTGATGGAGTCCTGAAAACAGAAATAGGAATGATGAAATTCTTACCCTTATAAAATGAAGAATACTATCTTAATCAAATAATTTCAAAAAAGAAACATCTCACAGTAAAACAAAATTAATAACGCAAAGATCAAAGAATTTTTAAGAAATTCACATTAAATGTGAAGCCCTAATAAAACTAAATACTGGGCAATTATAGGAAATAAAAAGAAAAAGAAAGAAAGAAAGAAACTCATTCAACTAAAAATTAAAGAGTGTGTTTGTTGGCAATCAATGACCCACAGCTACCCAATTTAGCAGATAAATATATATTGAAGATCAGTAAAGTAAACCTCGGTGCAATTTTAAAAATATTTTCAATTGGTATTTCAGACAGTTATAAATTAAACTAAAAATTAGATTAGAAAATAAAGTTGAAAAACATTAAAGTTTTCCAATAATAATTTTTGAAAATATAATAGCACAAAAATGAACTTTCCTCATTTCAAAATTTTAAAATATGTCATTAATGATAACAATTTAATAATCATGCAAATTTCTCTCAAACCTTGGGGCCGAAATCAGCCAATAATTTATAAATACATGAGCATTGTGATGTGAAATAAAAATATATTGCTCAGAATTCTATGAAATGATAGTTACTTGCATATTGATATT
>JAPMOQ010049656.1:4156257-4215397 GCA_026543055.1 Argiope trifasciata | reverse complement strand
GTAATGTTGTGATTGCGTTTATTGTGGTCACTGCTCGAGCCATCTATTGGTGAAATATTGAACTATAGTAAACATTTTAAAGAAATGACATATATTTTGAATTCAACCTTTTTAGAAAATGGTTTACTTCAATAAACAAATTAAGTATAAAGTTATGAAAAAACCGAATTAAAATAGTAAGCTGAAATAGATAAATTAATTCAATCACACATTACTTAAATTGGTTAATTAAGTTTTAATTAAAATTAATAAATTTAATATTCAATATTAATTAATAATTTTTAGTTAATATTATGATTGAAATAACAGATATTTAAAAATGACAATAACAAAATTATTTGTTATTGAAAAAACCTTGGATTATGCATCTCTAACTTCTAACCGGCGATTCTTCTAATTATAAAGATACTTCCAACTAGAGATGCATAATCCACGATTTTTTCAATAACAAAAAATTCTGCTATTGTTATTTTTAAATATTTGTTCCAAATATCTGTTATTTCAATCATATTATTAATTAAAAATTATTAATTAATATTGAATATTAAATTTGTTAATTTTAATTAATACTTAATTAAATAATTTAAGTAATGTGTGATTGAAGTAATTTATCTATTTCAGCTTACTATTTTAATTAGATTTTTTCATTACTTTATACTTAATTTGTTTATTGAAGTAAACCATTTTCTAAAAAGGTTGAATTAAAAATATATGTCATTTCTTTAAAACGTTTACTATAGTTCAATATTTCACCAATAGATGGCGCCAGCACTGACCACAATAAACGCAATCCCAACGTTACGTCACAAGCAGTTAAAAATTATCTATAGTGCGTTGCAAAATGAGAATATTAGAAAGTCAAGGTCAATAACACGTTATTACGCTCTTTCCTGTGAATCACTGGAAAGGGTGAAATTACCGTTCCGATAAATTTCAGTGATATGCACAAAGAAGACTGTTTGGTGTTTCTGGGATTTTCTATCCACCTCCTGGAGGGTCGGGATCGGTCGATAGTCCTTTTCTTTAGCCGAATTCCAATGATCGACGAATCTTCAGGGGGGTTACGCTTCCCCCCCTGACCCCTCTTGCGGTTTTCAGAGGTGTCGTCTCAGTTTTGATAGTGCAATGTCATTTTCAAAGAGTTAAACATTTGCGGTTTTCGTTGACAGTAATCTGAGATTCTTTTTATTCCCTTTCACTTACAGCATATTTTCCTATAGCCGACTTGATGAGTAAAATATTTTTTTTGATACATTTTTCAGTATTTTAATGAAACTTGAAATTCAATTTATTTGAATTTATGCAGTTTTGATAATTCTATCTCATTTCTGCTTTTTTATTACGAAGAATTATCAGCTTTTGTTATGAGATTTCATGGTATATTAACCTGAAAGTGATTAATTTTATGTTTATAAAGTAAAAGGACAATTTTCTTGAAGTGATTATTTCCCACTCGTTGCATCACCAAGAGGTCTTATATTCTTTTTCGTTAAATATTTTTTGAAAAAAATTACCGTGTAAATATTTCTCATACAAAATAATACTTCTATGGATGTAATCTTAGTAAAAGAATTTTATTTCTTTAATACAATTAGAAAGAATCATTAGATAAATGGATTATCCCAAGCATAACTAATTTTATATTCCTTTTAAAGGCTTTTTTAAATTTTTTGTAAACTATTTTGAAAAAAATCTAAAATGCTTGTTTTAAATCTAATTTCTTAAGATGGATGACATAATATAATTATGCATTGTTCTGAAATGAAATTTCTTGTACATTTGAATTTCTCCACTTCCTACATTGTTTAACATTTGCTGCATTGTTTACTTCTTTGAAGCGTCATATATTGAACAAGATATTGCTTTCCTCTTCTGCAGATTTCCCTCTCGCTAGGAACACTTATTAATTCCCAGCCACTCGAAAGCAGTGTCAGTGTTGCTTCTCGCTTCGAATTTTCACTTTGTGAAAAAAATAGATCTTTCGCTTGATTTTTCTCTTTTTTTCGAATTTGAGTCTTTCTTTCTTTTATTCTTTTTTCGGATTAGAGTTTAGCTTAAAACAACATATTACTATCAGCAGCGGGTGACCGAGCTGCGCTCCGAGAAAACAAGTATCGAAGGTAACTCGAAGATTTAAATTTTCAATTGTGATTTATCAAAACAATACATGCCATAAGAAAATTTGTGAAACCATTGGTGAAAAGATAACCGGTTAAAGGATACCATTGTAAACTATTCTAAACAAAGTTAGAGTTTGGAAAGGGAACTATTCTATACAAAGGTAAAGTAAAGGTAAAGATTGTAGTGTGTTGAAGTTCAATATTTTTGACAAATTTATTTAGAAAAACCAAGCATATATACATACATAAGAAACATATTATAAACCTATAACAGCATAAACATAAAACTTTATTAGTTCGTCATATTGGCTATAGATGGCAGCACGTTACCGCTTGAAAATTTAAGTAGCCATTATGGCGAACTAATAAAGTTTGAAAATATCCTATCTGTAACTCCGAACTGCTCGACCGTAGCGCTTCAAAACCGGCGCCAATCGATTCCTCGTGGCCATAAACCCCAGACCCCCAAGTTTACCTGAGTTTATTAATTCTGGGGCGATTTTCGACTTGGCAACCATTCCTCGTATTATAGTATTATATAGATAAGAAAGTTGGGGAGAAAAGAACGGGGGGGGGGGAGACGTTGTAAGTGAGGAAGATAAGATAACGAAATTGTTTAGAAACCCCTTCCCCCCATAGGTTGTTAACCCCCCCACTGCTGGGAAGGAAGGAGAGTGAAAAAAGCCCATTTCTTTTTTTAAAGTATTCTTTTGTGGAATAGAGATAAATTTTAGAAAAGCCATACTCAGATTATTTAGCCGCCCAGAGGTATATATAATTTTTGCTTGATACGGTTCGGGTTGTTAATAATTGTGTCCAATCTCGGGAATTTTTTTTTAAAAAAAATATTTAAACGAATTAAAGCATTTTTATGACATTGGATTCTAAAAATTATTCCCCGAAATTAGGAGTAAAGATTTAATTCTTGAAACAAATAAACAAACAAAAGATGTGTATATATTTATAGAATTTTTATATGGGGTGATATTATGTTTTTCTCTACTATTAAAAATTTCTATCAGTTGTCTTGTGTGTCTGTGTGTACATTTTTAAGAATAAATAGAGCTGATTTAATTTCATAGTACCGAAAAAATAGCATTGTTAGAATATTTTATAACCATTAATGAATAAAAATCTTAATTATTTGCTCTGCATTTTTATTATTTTTTACTAACCACATTGTTTTATAATATTTACTAAAATGCTGCGAATAGTATGTTTGCTTATTCATTAAAATAAGAATTTTACCTTATTAAATGTTTCAATTTTTTTTTTCATTAATAACCTTATTCTACAACTTTATTCTACAAATTTACTGTAGGAGCACTTAGAAGTTTAGCTTTTTTCACAATTTTTCTATAGGTTAAATTCCCAGTTTTAATGTGTAGACATTTGCTTTAAGTAATCTTTCTAGTGTGATTTAAAGCATTTGAAAATATTTGAGGCAGCATTCAATCGGAAATTCTAGAATATACGCAATGGCATCATATTACAAGCAACAAATACTATTATTATGAAGCAACAAATATATCAAGCAACAAATACTATTATTAATAAGTATCCATCCAACTGTCATTTAAATACATTTTTTAAGACTGCTTTATTAACTCTCTTTTTTGCATAAAATCGTTTAGTCTCCATAAATCTCGCATTTTAGCTTTATTAATTTTTTTTACACTAAGTCATCTGAGTTATATTTTAAGAACATTTAAAATTTAAATCTACAATAATCACAATCAAGATTTGTGAATCAAATATATCCGCCAGCAGTTTTTAAGACATTCTTAAAAAATTATCAATTTCAAGTTTTGTAAGCAATAAAATAAAATTATTCTGATTAAATTTTTTTAAATTTAAAATTAAAGCTCTAAAAGATGCAAGAAGTCGAAAATAAAATAAGATTGCAAGTACGAGAAAAAGTGGTGTTGGAAAAACATATTCAATTCTCCACATGTGTTTAGTAAGTGTCTATTTAAACGAAAGATATTGATCTCCCTTTTCAGATAGTGGTTTTTCCTAGAAGTCAAGCCAAAAAGGTGGTGAAGGGCAGAGTGAACGCAGGGAAAGGGGGAATGAAGTACGGACCTTCCAAATTCAAAACATCTGTTGATTTTCTGTTAATCTTTTAGCCACACGCCGACTTCAATTAGCAAGCATTTTGAAACGTTTTCACATTTAACCACAAAAAAAAAAAAAAAAAAAAGAGTAAACTGTTAGGATGAATTTTTACTTGAAATAATACTTTTCTAATGCTTTCACATTTTAAATCTTAATTCTTGTAGAGAAATTGACGTTTTAGAGGAAATTGATTTAAAAAAGTATTTCTTTCTATGTCATTTAAGAAGTCATTAATTCATCAAAAATAAAATTTATTTGATTTAAAAAGAAATTTCAGTGTTTCTCCAAAAAATTTTATGTGCATATAATAATTTAGAACGGAAATGCTTGTACATATAAGGAAGCTAAGAATTGCACTCAATACATACGTGCGCGAACAAAATGGTTGTCATATTTAAATTAGTATTTTTGTAAATCTAATTTATTATAAAAGAATTTCAAAGCCACTGTTCTGTTTTTAATCTTTCAAAATTTTTATTAATTAATATGCAAATTTACAATGAAACTTTTTTTGGAACTCAGAAGGTTTGAAGTTGAAAAACATTCAGCCAATGAGATTAAACATTTACTAGTAAGAAAATAACTAATTCGATATTTTGTCCTTTTTATGACATCTATCAGGAAAGAATTAATATATTTTGTGTTTAAGATATAAAAAAGATTTTTAGCTTTTTGTAAGTAAAAAAATGAAAAAAAAAAATCCTTTTTTTCTATTAACTTTTTATTAATCATTTATTGACGCTGATTAAATCGGATATTTGAAAGGTAGGAATCTTTTTTATTATACTCTTTTTTTGTCAAGTTAAATTAAATTACATTATTGACTGATTTATTTTTTTTTTTAATTCTACGGAAAGCAAATATTTTTTTCAATTGTGTAGTTTAATATAAAATGTTTTGTGGAAATTTATTATGCACTGAGATTTAGGGATTACTTTCAATTTTATTACCTTGTTAAAGGGTAAAATACACAAATATAAGAGGTGGCTTTCATAAATTGAGGTCTTTAAAACCTTTATAATTACATTTATATTAGTGAAATAATGTATTAATTTTACTGTTATTTTTTTCATTTCCTAAAAGTATATAATATTGCAAGACACAAACACCGTATTTATTGTACATGATATCGATTTTTTTGCGTTTTATATGAAACATGGCTAAAAAATTTACAATAAACATTTAAAAAAAATGCAGAATTTATTTTAATATTTAAGAATATTAATTTGAATGTATTTTAGTTTCGATAATAATTGTTTTATAATTAATTTAGTTTTATGATTTTTTAATACAGTTTGCGTAGAAAAAATAAAATACAGTTTGAATAAAAATAATATGTAGATAATACAAACACATGACTGACAATGGAAAAGCTGGTTGTAACTCTTTTGCAGCAATTTATATTCCTTTATTTTCAGAAATTTTTATTCGATTTTTAAAAACTTTGGTTTAAATTGATTGAGACTCACTAAACATTACTGGTATTTTCTTGATTTTTTTTTTGTTGCAGATTTATAAGATTTTATTTCCTATTACAATGATTCACGTACTTTTTTAAATGCTTCTAGACCACTTTATAGAAGGAGGGAAAAAGAAAAAGAAATTTAATGTTAAATTGGTAATTTATTTAACTTTAATAAATTAAAAATATCAAAAAGAAAATCAATTTATTGCAAAAGTAAACAAAGAAATATTTTTAATTCGAACATTATAATTTCTTCCTGTTCAATTCCAAAATCCATGAAATTTTGATAAATAAAGCATTTTTTTCTTTGCTAACTATAATCTTGATGTTATGTAAACAAAAGTATTGATATATACGTGATGCCAACATATAGATTGTCTGTCATACAATAAAAAATATTTACATTTGAATGAATTTCTGTACATCACCCAAGTTGTTTTTAAAAATCCATGAAGCCAATCATTTATCATTGGTGATTGATTTCAAATATCCCTTTAAATTTAAAAAGAGCTTGAAAATAAGCCGTAAATTTGTTTTTAAAAAAATCTACAATCATTCAGAGCAACGCGATTCTCATGCTAATAAGGCACAGAAAATTTAATTATGCGAAAATTAAATCGTTTCAATCGTGGAAAAATAATAATCATGGTGTTTATATTCATGTAAGAATATCAGAAATGAAATTTATTCTGAGTGTTGAATACCTGTAGAAACTCGTTTTTTTTAAATATATATATTTATGTGGAGACTTGAGTGCGAAAGAAATCTTGTTTTCGTTCAATAAGACAAGCCGCGCAATTGCATCCAGCAATAGTCATTATCTTGCGATAAGACCTGAACAGCTCAGAACTACGACTGTTTGTGAAAGGAGAAACGTGTCTACATGTGAACAATAGGCTCCGTTTCCCGCCCCACCAGAACTATTAGTGGGAGGTCTGTTCCAAGAAATGCATCATTGTGTAAGGGACTTTCCCTATCCCTATGAATAACTGAATTCTGTTTGAGAGCTTCTATTGGATAGATCGTATCTATTATAACTTTCTATTGTGATTGCAAGAGCTGTAGTTGAAATATCAACAATACGGTACGATCATGGTAAGGGTGTGATTTGAATCACACCTCTCAATGAAAAGTATTGATCACTGGTATCTGTGACTTTCTGATATTGGTGACGTAATAACCGTTCTGAAAATATTCGTCATCCCTAGTTGTGAGAGAGTCACTTACTTCAATGCTTCTGTTTTACAGCATGTTTGTGGATAAAGAGAATTTATTCCGAAAGCCTTGAGTGAGTATATGATAATTTTACTTATTAAAAGTACTAAGATTTCTTTAGAAGATAGGATTATAAATCCATAACAAACAGTTTTTCTCATGTTCCATTGTTGGTGGTCAATAATTCACATTTTCCTGATCTACCCGAGGCCATCGCTCGTTCCAGCCTGATTGAAACAGCCGACATTTTTTCTAATCATGAAACCGGAATAAAATGGGGAGGCGGAAGAACAAGTGATGATTAATGAATTTGCGGAGAATATTTATTTTGGAGATTCAATTCCGTTGGGAGGAAAAAATTAAATGCTCTCAGGGATTATTATGATACATTCATTCCAATACGCTCTTTATCTGAAAATCGTATGTAACGTTTTATTCGAATATACATGGATGTATATAATGAAAAAGGAAATTTGAGTGAATTATTTCCTTCTGGTATCTGAAGTCTATAAAAAATATTGTTATCATCAAAAAATTCGAACTTAGAAGGATAAAATTTAGTATATTATCTTAAAACAAAATATGTAGATTCATATTAAATTTTGAATGAAATCTATTCTGAGGAAGTCTGTATGCCCAGTTAAAATAAAGTGCAGATAAAAGTAAATCGAGTACAAATAAATCCAACAACAATGACACGTGAAAAGGTCGATGTGCATTTTGCTACGGAGGAGGAGGACAAGTATCTAAAATGCGGATTATTAAACTAAATCTGTTAAAGAACTGACCATCTATCGGTGTATTTATTAGAAATTAAATAAAAAGTTAAGCGATTGGTTGGTAATTAAGTTTTAAATACTAAAGTATTGCGTTATCATCATAAATACACAACTGTACAGAGTTCTAGTATGTGAGGAAGTTATTGAAACAAAAAATTGTTTCGAACATTTTATCTATATAAATTTGAGGGTTTGACCTTAGCTGATAACAGACTTTTTACTAAATAAGAATTTTATTTAAAAAAATTTCATTCCTTATATCATGAAGTCATTTTTAAAATATAAGAATTAGAGTTTCAACAAATTATTTTGAAAAGTATCAAAATTTTATAATTTGCTGAAATTGTGTGATAAAATTATGATTAAAAGCTCCCTTAAAATACTTAAACAAGATATATCTAAGTAAAGATCTTATCTAATCGAGATTTAAATCTAATAAAAAACATCTTATAAAATATATTCTTCCGGATCTCTTTTAATTGGATAAATAAAGTTTCAACAAATAATTTTAAATAATGGATGTCATTGATAGTCATTCTCGTTTCGGTATTGTTTCGTTGCAGGAAATGGAACAAATTGATGCATGATAATCGAATTTAAACCAATAATGAAGGCTAAACGTGAATTTCGGATTACACACAATCGATTTCACCTTGAATAACGATAATTTCTGGATGGACTTAACTGTGGTGTAGTGAATACTTCACCATACCGAATCTGGCTGGAAAATTACTGATTATCAGTGTCAGAAGAAATTTTCAAAGTATTGAAATGTTTAAAACATTCTCAAAAGGAAGCTAATATTTTCTGTCACGGATATAAAATATTGTAAAATCAATTTTTTTTTTACTTTCTACTGTACAATATGTTCTAACCCTTAAGAGAAAAAAATCTAGACTGAATAATTTAATAAATCTCTTCGTTTCAGACCTCCCTGAGTTCGAATTTTTTTCTATCTATGAAAGTGATACCTCAAAACTACTTAGAGCTATACCGTTGAAATTTTTTTATAAGATCTCTACTCTGAATTTGAAGATTTCTATAAAATTTTAAACGGAACTTGTTTGGACAAAGTCTGTTGGGCGATCGGAATATAAATTAACAAGTGCTGACGTCCTGACACAGGGGTAGCGTGTCTTTCCCGTGATCGATCTGGGCGTTCCGGTTCAGGCATGGTTGTTATTCTGTGTTCTATCTGTGAGTAGTGTGAATGTGCCCCCCTGGTAAAAGGGGCTGTGCAAGCGAATGCGAAACATGAAGTAGCTAAGTCGTACTCCTGTCCCTAATTGACGCTACTGAAAAAACGAGGGATGCTAATTTAGGCTTAAATCGCTGGCAGCTGTCTGTCAGCGGGCTTGTAAAGTACCATAAGTAACAACAACTAAGATTTTGTATTGTTTCTTGTTTTGATGCCATTTTCAGATGGAAATACTATCTAGGTTTTTCAAATGAACTTAGACATTTGCATCTCTGGTAATATTCTTGAAAAATCCAAATCTATGAAAGGCGATAATTCCTACACAGGTGTTGGAAACAGTTCTCTTGCCTGGAAATTTAAATTATCTATATTTTATTACATTTTATCTCAATTTTGTGTTCAGTTTTTTTGTATTGTTTCCAGTTAATTTGCATTTAATTTTATTTTTAGTTTAAATTAATCTTTTTTTTTCTAATGGAAAATTTTATGGTTTAAAATCAGTTTTAAATATGAAGTAGAAAAAATAGCTTGCCACTTTAACATAAATTTTTTCCTGTATATTTTAAAAAATCATATGTGTGAGAACAAGCATGTATATTTAATTCGCTAGTTATTTTTGCAGATTATTATAGGGGAAATGACATGATTTTTAAATTTAATCATACAGATGCTCAAAAAAACTTAATATATATTAAATTCATGAACATTTAATCCAAGAAAATACCCACAACATTTCTGTAAGCTTGCATCTAAAATAAAAGACAACCCTCTAAACTTCGGTTCAAAATTGTATAAAAAAGCATTAATTAAATTTTTTCGAATAAAAGTAAAATTGACATATTCATTAAGAGAAAAATCAAATTATAACTAGAATAAATATATGTTTTTTTAGATTTACTAGAGAATAATATAGACATTTTATTCGAAAGTATTTTTATTTGAAAAGGTTGCATAATGGAGTCATAAAAATTTTGAAGTTAAGAATATTATTTTATAAATTGTGTAGAACTTATTTCCTATTCTTATTTTAAAAGACAACAAATCCCTTTTGAAATACATTACATAATGAAACAAAACTGAGTAGATTCCCAATTTTTCAATTATTCATACAGAGCCCTTTTTAAATTAAAACTAAATGTTTGAACTTTCATTTTTTTCCGAAATTTTATTCACATTTGAATTTAATTGTATTGATTACCATATTTCTCTAAAATGAGCAAATCGTGAAAACATAAGAAAAAGATTTTTTTTAAAAAAAACCCTCTGAACAAAATAAAATTAAACTTACGAGCATTTAAAATTTATTTCTAAAGAAATGGGATTTAAAAAACAAAATCTTTTGCTCACGCGTGTACACACACACACAATCCGACTTTTAATGCACAAGAAAGTTGCAATCTTTGATTGAATTTACGATTTTTCTTTAGTGGTAAATATTGTTTTATCTCCTTAATTACTGTTCCCCATTCTCTCTGTTCTTTGCTCTAATAGTTCTTCGAGTGTTGGCTTCCGAATGGAAAGGTTACACGAGAAAGAAGCTCCGTCATCGACGGAAAAGAAGAAGAAGAATAGGCGAAAAAATGCAGCTCCCAGGCAGCTTACTGGAACGAGTCCTTTTCAGGGCCTTCCGGAAAGCAGCAGTGAGGAGTCTTCTAGTGAAGAGATGGAGGTTCCGGGGGAACCTGAACCAGTAGCAGCTCTGACCACCCCCCAGCAAGACCGGGGAGAAGAGAAGAAAGAAGAAGAAAAGAAAGGGTCGGACACAATGAGACCGGTGTCCCCCTCCTCCATTACCATCACGGAGGAGTACATCTTCACCCACCACCTGGCCATTATTCAAGCAATCGCCACCAGAAATACAATGGGAAGCTGGGCGGCGGCGCTGAGATGCCACAATGAAGAAACGGAGGAGCGGCGGCAGGTTTTGAAAGAGATCTCACAGGTGAGCTCTATATTAAATAAAATGTTAAGTGAACTAGGGATTCCCCTATTTAAACTACCTGCCTCCATTAAGGAGGTGAATGAAATAGTGACTAAATTTAAAAAAAGCAAAGAGGCTAGTACAACCTCTAATGAAGTCCCAAATAAAAAGTAGTCGCCTAAAAAGCGAATAAATGTAGATGTTTTAAATAGAAATAATTCCAATAATGAAATAAAAACTAATGCTAAAAAGCGCACAGTAGACGAAGAGGGTTTTGCAGCCCCTTCGGCCCATTTGATAAGAAAGGTCAAAAACCTAAAAATTGAAAGCAATAATATAAAAATTTCAACCAAACCTGAAGGTATAGAAGAGGTTGTACTAGACGACAAGGTCGACGCTGAGGCAGCGCCTGCACAACCAAAACGAAGAAGAATACCGCCCTTCTTCGTTACCCCTAGGTCAGATTTCAAAGTTATGCTAAACATTTTAAGATTGGAGGCCCCATCGCTCAAATCGGCAATGAGCAATAAATTTCTAAAATTAACGGTAGTGACTGAGGACGAGCACCGAAGCCTTTCTCACCTCCTCGAAGCTCAGGGTGCTGAGTTTAAAACCTTTATGTTAAAAACGGATAGGCCCATAAAGATCGTACTTCGAAGACTTCCTGCCTGCACTCCTATTGAGGAAATTAAAGAGGAATTAGAAAGGGAAGGCTTCACAGTTGTTAGTATCACACAACTGTCTAAATTCCAAACCAAAACACCAATGCCGTTATTCTATGTGCAAATAGCAAACGGCACTCTGTCTGACACGGTTTACACGCTCACTGAGATGTTTGGCACTAAAATCTCAGTTGAGCGGTACAGAGGTAGAAAGGGGCCTTCACAATGCTGGCGGTGTCAGGGTTTTTTCCACAGCTCTGAGGCATGCAAATTACCAGTTAGGTGTGTCAAGTGTGCAGGACCTCACAGGGCTAAAGACTGTCCTTTAGCCTACGAGGATAAACTAAAATGTGCAAACTGTGCAGGCGATCATGTGGCGAACTGGCGCCAATGCCCTCGTTTCCCTAAACCAAGTGGCAGAAAAAACGGCACTTCTAACTTTTTAAAAAACCGACCCACCCAATCCATTTGGGATGCACCCAGGACGCCTCGACCTCCGAAAAATTACCGGAAAGTGGACGAGAAAGTGTCGTTCTCCAATATGTTGAACAACAAGGAGACAGAATTTCCTCCATTAGATATCCCAGTGGAGCGAGAACCAACCACCTCAGGTGTTACGAAACCTATTCAAAATCAGTCGGTCCCAGTGGATGCCGTAAACTCCAAAATTTTCACCGACATCTTTTCAGGTCTAGGTACCGTAATGAGGGAAGATTGGTGCGACGCACCTCTTTTACTCCAAGCTTTTAGAAAAGCTCTCCCAGCAATCCGTGCTGCATCCCACGGTGCTGATATGGCGTATTTCCTTTTTGAGCAATACGTCAATCTTAGTTACGGTCCCCAACAACAATAGCGTTCAATCGTTCAAACATAATAAACTTGCATAATCTTAAAGTTTGCACCTGGAACGCGGCTAATCTGCGTCCCAGGATCGCCGAAGTACGAGACTTTGTTCTTGAGCAGAACCTTGATGTGTTCTTGGTTCAAGAAACCCGACTCCCCCCGGAGTACACACCCCTAATCGCAAATTATCGGGTCTACAAAACCAGTAGACCCGTAGATAGGAACAATGATCAGCGCATTCGCGGAGGTACTTGTATTTACGTCAAATCGATAATTGCTCATCACGTCATTCCCACCCCCGTTTTAGAGAGAATGGACGCGACAATTATCGAGGTAAAGTTAGGAAACATCCCCTTTCTCAAAATTGTGTCAGCTTATGTACGTTCGGCGGGTGCGTACAGATTCCCTCTGGAGGATTTGAAAAAACTTTTAAATTTAGGCCAAAACGTCATCATTGCGGGCGATATGAACGCAGGACATATCGCTTGGAACAATCACCAAAGTACCAGATATGGTAAACAATTGTATAATTTTGTAAATAGTCAGGACGGAATCAATGTTTTGGCTCCCCAGTCTCCCACTCACATTAATGAAGTAGGTCCAAATGATTCCGTCATAGATTTCGCAATATTAAAGCGAATTCCTTTTAACTCTCAAATTAGAGTTCTAAATTGTCTCGACTCAGATCACCTTCCAGTAGTTATGACTTTTAATACTGGAAACTTTTCTCTAAATTCACCGGCACTATTCTCCACCAACTGGGAGAACTTTCGGCATATTTTAAAATCAAAACCCCTTCCCCCCCTCAAAATTCATAGCAATGATGACGCAGAGAATGCAGTTGGTTGTTTAGGAAAAATTCTCACGGAGGCGCTCGCAGAAGCCTCAAAACCAAAATTTAAAAATCCTCCGGAACAGCTTCCTTTAGAAATCAAAACCAAAATTAAACTGCGAAACTACCTGCGAAGAGTCTGGCAGCGTTCTCGCGACCCGGCAGTGAGACGCGAACTTCGCAGAACCCAGGATGAGATAAGAGAGATGAAAAGAGAACATTCAGAGCGCCGGCGAGCGGAGGACATCAACACAATGGACGCTAATGGAGTGTGGAGACGCACTTCATTCCTTAGGAAACCATTCACCCCGGTCCCCCCCCTGAAGGGGGAAACGGGGTCGCTCGCTCTCGCTCCCATTGAAAAGGCGGAAGTTTTGGCTGATAGCCTCCAACAGCAATTTGCCCCGCACAGTGACGCGTGCCTGTCAAATCTCCCCCTGACGCAATTTGTCAACGAACAGCTGGAGAGT
The DNA here is from genome assembly GCA_026543055.1 of Argiope trifasciata. Lineage (NCBI taxonomy): Eukaryota > Metazoa > Arthropoda > Arachnida > Araneae > Araneidae > Argiope > Argiope trifasciata. Next base: position 4,201,774 of record JAPMOQ010049656.1, on the reverse strand, counting down.
TTCTTTTCAAGTGAACACGCAAACGACCTTGAACCGGCCCGGCCTTCGGAAATCATGGATTTCATGAAATCCGCTAAGCCGAAAAAAGCACCAGGATTGGATTTAATTACAAATCGCATGATTAAAAATCTCCCATTTAGATATGTGCTATATTTAACTTTTTTAATAAATAAAATGATGGAATTATGCTTTTTCCCCGATAGCTGGAAAACAGCTGTGGTTGTCCCTATTCCAAAACCAAACTCCGATTTGACACTTCCTCAAAATTTCCGTCCCATCTCACTACTAAGTAGCTTGAGTAAAGTGTACGAATATGTGCTTCTCAAACGCCTGAATCAATTTCTCAGCGACAAAAATATTTTAATTTCAGAACAGTTTGGATTTAGAAAAAATCTGTCGACGAATCACCAGCTAATTCGTGTTACAGAATTGATTCATGATGGCTTTGTCAAGTCTGAAACCACAGGTGCACTTTTTCTGGACGTAGCCAAAGCTTTTGATAAAATTTGGCACGAAGGGCTTCTCTTCAAGTGCATGCGACTTGAATTTTCGGCGCAATTTGTCAAAATTTTACGCTCGTACCTAACCTCACGTAATTTTAGAGTACGGGTAAACGAAATATTTTCTTCCCCCAGACCAATCCTGAGCGGCTGCGCGCAAGGGAGTTTGCTCTCTCCAACTCTTTTTAATATTTACGTCAATGACCTACCGAGAGTACTAAATTGTCACTTAGCAATTTTTGCAGACGATACCGCCATTCTAACACAGCATAGGGACCCAAACATTGTCATGAAACAATTACAAACACAAATGTCTCTCTTACAGTGCTGGCTCATCGGCTGGAAAATAAAAGTCAACCCGACTAAATGCGCGTGCCTCCTGTTTACCAAAAAGATTAAAATGCCTGATCTAACACCAATCCAAATATTCGGCCAGCCCGTCCCCTTTGTAAAGGAATACAAATACTTAGGGTTAGTTTTAGACGCAAAATTAAGCTTTAATAGTCATATTAAAGCCGCCCTCAACAAAGCAACAGGTATGAGTAAAAAACTCAATAGCTTAATTTCCAGTAAGCTCTCGATTAGGCTCAAGCTTCTGCTCTACAAAGGAATTTTAAGACCAATTTTGATGTACGGCTCCCAAGTCTGGGGGGCCACAAGTGTTACCAATATTAGGAGGTTGCAAGTTTTCCAAAATCGTCACCTGAGAAGGATTGTGAACGCTCCCTGGTACGTCAGGAGAAAAATTCTACACCACGACCTCAAAATTGAACCTGTTTCGGAATTTATCAGAAGAACGTCGTTGAAGTTCTTCAACAAACTGCCCCAGATTCGTAACAAGTTATTAATACAACCTGCATACGATCCTGCTGTAAGTAGCTCTAGAAAAAGACCTAGAGCTGCACTTGATAACATCTATATAAATTTTCCCTTAGTGAAAAAGCTGAGAATTAATTAACTTATTACCAATCTGGTGGATTAACTTTTTTTCAAAATTTTTACCTGTTTCGGCAAAGACAGCTACGATGAGCTGCACGCGCGAAATTCCGGAAATTGTTCCAACTAAATAAGAAAAATTAAATCAGTCCCAATAGAAAAGGCAAGTGCAACGTAACTCCATTAATTATTCCTCTCAATTACCCCATAAATAGTCTGAAAAATTATTTTATTTTAATTAATTATTCTCAATCCATTTTTAATGGAAAATAAAAGGAAAAATGTTAAATACCAAATCTCATGACGTTAGAGCTTTACGGCGCTCGTCTAAACTAGTTCATTAATTTTAACTTTCCCTAAATAGTACAAATTAAAGTTTCTATTCCAAATTATGATGTGGAGGTGCTCGTGACCACTTTGTCACACCGCGGAACTCCGAAACATCACGACGTTGCACGTTGCATTATCTTGAGTAAGACCGGAGCAGCTCGGAACTATGACTTTTTGTGAAATGAGAAACTGCCTGCATGTGAATGTGATGAATAGGCTCCGCTGCCCGCCCCGCCAGAACTATTTGTGGGAGGTCTATTCCAAGAACATGCATCATTGTGTAAGGGACTTTCCCTACCCCTATGAATGACTCCGTTTTTGTTTGAGAGCTTCCATTGGACAGATCGTATCTGTTGTAACTTTCTATCGTGATTACAAGAGCTGTAGTTGAAATATCACGAATAAGATCATGTTAAGGATTTGAATCACACCCTTCTTTGAAAAGTATTGATCACTGGTATTTGTGACTTTTAGATATTGGTTACGTAATAACAGCTCTGAAAATATTCGTCATCCCTACTTCTAACCGGTTCTTTTGGCGCCAAAAGAAATACTTTCCTTCACCTCCAAAATGTAATAGAATATTCCGTTTTCAACCCGACTGACCTCTACTTTTAGGGTTACTAGGGTAATGCTCCTGACGGTGAAGCATGGACGACTGTCGTTGAATGCGTAACGGATTTATGAAGAAGGCAGACCTTATTTACGCCCGATATTTTTTACTAAAAGGATAATACCGTGATACAATTTACGCATATTTTCTGATAGTTACGTTTTATGAATCTAATTTTTAACTGGAAAGGAATGTTGTCTGTGACTAAAAGCTTGGGAAAGCTGAATTTTCAACAAGCACATTCTATTTATAATTAATTAAATGACAAGAAACTAATATGTTAACACAGAATTAAATTCTATCATCTGTTGGTTTGTTAAATGAATTTAATATCTTCACTGAGTAATGCAATGATCTTATAAGTTTCCTTTCAATTGTTAATGGAAGCTAAAATGAAACTTTATTCGGAATGCAACTACTATAGTGAATTAATTTATTTCTTGGAATTTGGCTGTATTTATGGGAAAGTATTTTAATTTTTTAAAATTAATTTTAATGTATAAGGTTAAATGTTTTTTAAAAAAATAGCTGAAAATTTTAAAATGTGACAAATTTTATATATATATATATATATATATATATATATATATATATATATATATATATAGAGAGAGAGAGAGAGAGAGAGAGAGAGAGAGAGAGAGAGAGATTTAATTAGCGACCATTACCATTCCTCGTTTAGTTTTATTTTATTGTAATAGATGGCACCAGAGATTCTACTGAACACCATAAATCCAAAGTCTAAGAAGCGTGACGTCAAGTTTTAGAAAAGCAAACTATGGGCATTTGCTCGGCAGACAGAGAGAGATTGGATCATACGTTTCAATATCATGGCAATCTAATACGCAACGGTGGCACATAGTTTTGCCATGAGACATTCGATTAGGCTTCACCCTTGATGTCATCTAAAGATTATACTTTTATCTCTATTGTAAATAGCCTATCGAGTCTTAATTGTTAATGTCTTTTCTTTTTAATTTTCTTTGCTGTAAAAAAATTTATTGTTTTTCTTTAAAAGCTTCTTCTCTTTAATCAGTGACCCTAGACACTGATCTAAATGAGGTTGAATGGGCCTTTTGTCCCATCCATTCCTTAATATATATATTTTTTCATCGAATTAAGTAACAAATTACTGTTAAAGAAAATTTAAAACACTTTTTTTTATAACTGTAGGTATGCTTTGATTTATTTTTGTGGTCTAAGAATTCAAGGATATAAAAAGTTATAATTCTTGCAATTTTGTACATTATTTTTTTAATGTTGATAATCTGAATATATATATACAGTCGATTCCGGTTAATCGGACCACATCGGGACGCGATCATTTTGGTCCTAATAACCGGCTGGTCCGATTACACGAACATGCTCTATGCTACAAGACGAGACGTGCTATACGTAACATATTAAAATCTCATTATGACCTTTACTATGCGGTACACGCGTATGGCGAGCATACAAACAAGAACTACTGTTGCTTATGAACTTTATTCATTGAAAAATAAATTTACAAACAAATTCTTCGAAACTATCAACACGATACTCAGCATGCGAAGCACAATAAAAAAAAGTTCTTATCAAATTCCTTTCAACGTTTGAAGAACTTATCCAGTGTCATCTGACGCGTTCTGTTGACGGACTGCACTTGAAAGAAAAATCACTACAAGCATCTAACGCAGCAATGGAACTGCCTTCATTTCCCTCCTGCATGAAATAGCGGCGCAAAGTTTTATTGCATTTCCTGGCATCCTGTGTTGTCACTTCCATCAACTCACATTAGGGGCGTCATCATCACTTTTCTGGTCTTCATATGCCGTAGTGTGTTTTGCTGTAATTCGAGCAACAATTTCAGCGTCGTAATCTTCATTTTCATCGTAGCATTGAAGCTCGTTGTCGATGGATAGAAATTCTTCGTAATTTCCGACCTGTTGAAGTTCCACATTTCCCTCACCATTTTCACTTTCAATCAGCATGTCCACAAGACCAAATGCTTAAAGCCACAGTGAGAAAAACAGTTCTGAATTGTCTCACTGCTTATATTTCGACAGCTATCGGCCAAAAATGTAACTGCTTGTAAGATGTTGACCTTTGCACAGACTTCTTTGGCTGATGATGATGATGAGGTCAGCAAACTTTCTTCAATTGCTTCAATGATGTAATTAACCAACCTTTCACGATAAAAGGTCTTCAAATTTTTTTATGATGCCCATGTCCATTGGCTGTACCAAAGCTGTGGTCCTGGGTGGTAGAAATTCCAGGTGGATGTTTTTTCCAGGCATTTTGGCAGGGGAGACAAGACACGCACAGTTCACTGACTAAAGTGTTCCGAAGAAACTGGTTTACGTGGGATTTCATTTCCCCGAAAAGCGGAGAAGCAGTGGTTCTTCACTGGAGGCTACAGAGCTGCCCGTTCTAAGAAACATAGTGCTTGCTCACCTATTATCACCCACTGGTTCTTTTCCCTTTCGGACTTCCTGCTGTGCACAGGCGACTTGTGGCTTCTTTTTCCTCTTCCCTGCCACGTTCTTTGGTCCGTTTAAACGGAATTTTGGTTCAAATAAGCGAATAATATTAGGCTTATGTACATAGGATTTGTTTCGGTTCTTTAAGATTCGGTCCGCATAAACGGCTGGTCCGATTATCTGGTGGTCCGATTAACCGGACTCGACTATATATATATATATATATGAATTCTTTTCACTAAGTTTTTTTCTAAAATATGGCCCATTCTCTGTTAAGATCTCCAAAGGAATCATCGAAAAAACTTCAAAGGAATCATCAAAATATTCAATATTTTCTATTCAATAAAAACTAATATTTGTCTTGTTAAAATAAGATTGATATTGAATCAAAAATCAATATATGCATAAGATGATTAATATAACATGGTTTTAAAAAATACTTTTGTAATACATATATTTCTTATACTAATTTTTGTTTTGTTTCATAAATGCTTAATAAGTTTATTTATGCATGCCAGAATTTAATTTCTCTACTGATGATCAAAATCAGAATTTTGATAGAACAAACTAAATCTGAAAAGATAATATAATTAATTCTTCCTAATTATATGACTGGTGTAATAACAGTTTAAATGAAAACTTGCGCTAAAATATTATTTTATCTTGGATAAATTTGTTCGAAAAGTTGAATCTTCTGCTTTTATAACTATGTACAGAAATAAAAACTTTTTAAAAAAAATTAGGAATGTAATTTTTAATTTCAAAAAACAATTGAATTTATTATAATAATATTAGTTTATTCTAAACTAGTAAAAAAGAAATTTCAATTAAACTGTTAAAAAAATCATTTGCTAGTTTATAATAACAATTTGTGAAATAAAAGTGATTTGCATCACAAGCTTTCATTATTGTTATATACTATTTTATATTAGTTAATCAAACGTTTAACAAAATAAAAACATTTGCTCCACTTTAAAAAACGCTATTCTAATATTGTTTTAACTAATTCAGATGATGAGTGTATGAATACTGTGATAAATTTGTTTGAGATATTGTGTAAAAAAATGATGGAGGATGAAAATCCTTAAAACCTATGAAACTTATATAGTTTATATACCTACTTTATCTTTTAAAATTAAAGCTTTGACTAAATATTTTTTTAAAAGACAATTTCTATGAGGATATAGAAGAAAATATTGTAGAAAATAAAATGAAAGGATGATTTTTATTGTTTTAAAATAACGATAATTACAATGGAATAATGAATGTTAACATTGTTTATGTTAATTTTTAAAAAAATATTTACAATTTATGATCAATAATAAAATTGATCATAATCCCTGAATCAAACTATTTGCTGAGACTTTGTTTAGTAGGCAATTTAATAACTTAAAAAATATCTTTTAAAACAACTTCCATTGTCCTCATTACAAAAACATGAAGAAAGCCAAATTTACGGAGTTTTTGAAGATAGTCAATTTTCAAGTTTCGTTTGATGAGTAGTGAACACACAAATATAATTTTTTAAATTAAAAAGGTTGTTTTTTAATTTTTTTTATTTCTGAACGACTTAAAAGTTAATTCATCAGTTTTGGATTTTCTCTATATATTACAAGAATTTCCTACAAAAAATGTAACATAATTCTAGCAAACGAACTAATAAGTAAATAATAATTGAAAAATGATTTTAATAGAAAGCACTAACAGGTATAAAAACAAATTATTGGAGTGTAAGTCTTGGACATTTTAACTTTTTATTCTGCTTGCGTTTTTAAAAATGAATCAAACACTTTTATTCTTTTCATCTCAATTATGAAATTTCTTTTTCCTGTAAGAGATATATATTGCTTCATGAAGGAATTTATCAAGCAATTAAGTTCTGTGAATTACATTAAATTTTTTTTTTTTCATTCTTAGCTTTTAAAGTATTAGCCATTTTAAATATAGATACATGTTACATATCGAAACAGGTTTTATAAATATTCATATGATTACATCATTCAGATCATAAATTTTTTCATTAAATTTAAGAGCTCCTCTAACAAGAATACGAATTATTCGTTTTTTATAAGAAAGAAAAAAATCCTCCTTTGCCTCCTTTCTTTCTTTTGAAAAATATACAATTTTGATTTCTGTCAGCATTGGAATTATAAATAACATTCTGCATGATTCATGAAAATTACTTCAATAAAAAAAGAAGATAAAATATCTTTTTAAGGAACTAACTACATAAATTTTTTAATGTCCGTAACAACTTCGCTTTTGGTATTTCAAAATTAGAAAAATATAGATACTTCTGTAATTCAGATATATAAATATTCTTTAATGTATATATTTAACGTTAGAAATATATAAATATAAAAATTATAGTTCATTGAGTATCTTCTTTCGCAGTGAAATGTACGCCTTTTTAGAATAAATTTGTAAGAATTTTGTTCCGAAGCATTGACAGTGCACTTTTCTTCTTGTGTAAACTACCATAAAGCAATATCTAAAGGCCTTATCACACGGTGAAATTTCGTCAGCACTTTTCCGTTTCTACCCTCAAAAAGCGGTCAAGCAAGTTTCATAATCGACAACTTTTTCTAACCAGCTAGAAAATGCCGTCGGAAATATTGTCCGCCAACGAAATTCAACCAATCAAGTGAAACTTTGAAGTGACATCACACAAGTGACGTCACTTTCGTCATACGGAAAGTGCCAACGATATTTTGCCGTGTGATAAGGCCTTTATTTGTACTCGGAAACATTTACCATACTCTTGCAATTTGATGATACCCACATCTGTTAAAAGGTGGGGAGGGGGGCTAAAATAGGCTGACCTTTGTAAATTTATGGCCGAAGGAAATTTAGTTGTAAAATTACCTGATCCTTTCAGTGCCGATTGGCTAAATATCTCAAGTTGTTACCATTATATATACAAATAATAAAGATGAATGTACATGTCTTCGTGCGTATGTGAATATTTTGCTTTCTATATGACATGCCATTTGATAAACAGCTATCAAATTTTACACATATACCCCTTTGATGTTGGGAATAGGCAACTCAGAGATATTTTTTGAAATTCCAATGAATTAAAATTAAGTGAAATTTTGATATTTTCCACGATAACTTCTGAAAATATTATAGCAAAAAGTAATTTTCACATCATCTTAAAATTCAAAACTTTTTCTTTTCAGCAATAAGATTTAATTGTGCAAATATTTTCTGAATTTTTGCTTTTCGTTTGTTTAATTTTCAACAATAAATTACGCTGTTACCCTGAAATTCAAACCTTTTTCATTGTTTCTCAAATTATTAATTAGTTAATTTTTTTGAACTGAGTGCTAAAGAAGGGGAATTTGTTTAATTTACGAAATGGATAAAATCAGGAAATTTCAAGATGGATCAGAGAATAAGAAAAGTTTCAAATACAGAAGAGTGGAATATGCCTTAGACAATAAAAGTAACACATCTTTAATGTCTAGAAATTTCGCGTAATCATGGATATGTAATTATATTTAAATAATTTATTCGGAATTAAATATAATCAATATTTTTGTATAACCAGCATATCACCAGCAGCGATCTCTAATACTAATAAAAATGAATATGTGTTTGTGTGTCTATATATGTGTGTTGACGCTCTGTTAATCAAACAGTTAGACATATAACGACCAAACATAATACGCAACTATGTTGGAAGAATAAAATGTGCACTTTAGTAATAAAAAATTTCATTTAGAATTTTAATTATTAAAAATTAAGCAAGTTCTTGATTTCCCCCCTTGATAACTTCCGAAAATATTATAATATAAATTTTATTTTTATATATTCAGAATTTTTTTCCATGATTGTAATTTTTTGCAGTATAAATATTTTTTCCATATTTAATAAATTTTTAAAAAATATGTTAAACACATTTGCCAACAAAAATCTTAAGAATTCTGAACAAATATTAAACGTATCAAGAAGGATAATACAAAAGCATAAAAATTCTGGGAGAGTACCAAAGTTATTGATAAAAGTTATTAATTTTGCAAAAAATGTTCATTTTTCGTTTGACAATGCGAATTATTATCTTGTTTTTTACAAATATTACTACTGGCAAAGTGGATTTTGGGAAAGTAAGCAATATAATTATTTCATTCTGCAAAAGTTAAAAAAAAAAACTGGAAAAATTGTCTTTAAAATATTTTTAATATGAAGAAAAATGCAAATTTTTGTTTTGCTTTGTGTTAGAAATTAGATTTTATCGTTAAAAGACAAAAAATATCAAAGTGCATGCATAATGGTTAGTGGTGTTAACAGAAAATAAGAAAAATGCATAGTAAAATGAACAGAATGACAGAAGCCTTCCAATGTAATATTTATTGTAGACTATTTATCAAAATACAAAGCTTATAAATAATTTGCTGAAGAAGCCATTAAGACCTAGTTACTTAAAATATTTAATTAAAAATGTAGCGACCATTAACTTTGGCGAGCCAGTTGGTCGGTGACTAGTATTGAATAAAAGGTTGCTATAGATTTAACTTAGCACTAGAATGAAGTTTGCAAATAGAAATTAATGCTAAATAGAAAATGATTAAAATGTATTTTTTATACTGAACATACTCATAAATTTATATATACTTTAAAACATATGCTTTAATTTTTAATATACGAATGCACAGCAAATGAAGCTGGCCAGAGAATGAATACAAAATTTGTACACTATCTTTAATAAATAAATAGTTACTATATTATTTATTTCAGAAACTTAACACAGATTTATGAAAATTCTTTATTCTGGTTTAATAAAGTTATTTTCTTGGTACAAAAAGAAAATCGAAATACAAGAAAATTATCAGAGATAAATAATTTTTAGAGCTTACATTATAAAAAACAATTGAAAATTCGTAGATCATTATTGTCGTTTATTATTAGAATCAATTTTTCTTGCTTTTATTTCCTTTTATAACTTTTATATAAATCCGAAATCCGATGATTTCAGATTCAATCGACACAACTGCCGAATAATTTCAGCGTTATTGCTGCATTAATGATCGTAAGTATGTTTCATCATTAATGGCCGTAAAGTAATTTCAAATTGGGAAACTTTCTTTCACCAAACGCTACAGAATCTGGAATTGTCACGAAAATCCGTAAATGAATATATAAATTTGAAATGCGTCATATCTGTTATTACAAGCAAGAAATTCAAGAATTTTCACATGATTTTTTTAAATCTCTAAAGAAATTTTTCAATTTCCTCACAAAACACACAACTATCATATTTACTACAGTAAAAAATAAATCGGAATGAGATTATATTCCCTTTCTGCTAATTATTTCACGCAAATCATTTCAAATGTTCCCATTAATGGTTAATGCGTCTTGTTAAAATGGTGATTAATAAAGAAAAATGTTGATAAATATCCGTATCTACCATACTGGAAAAAAAGTTTTTTTTAACCCTTCTTTTTAGCATTAAAAGTTGAAATAAAATTCTTAAAAATAACTCTTCTGGTATACAGGGTAATTCGAACTAAGAAAAAAAATATATTGTTTTTGAATAAATTCATTTCATAATAATTATTTCATAAATTCACATTTTCTAGTTAAAAGTCTAGTTTGATTTAAAAAATTTTTGATCAATTTTATAGAAGACACTATTTTTATAATGGACCAGAATCCAAAGCATAAAAAGCTAATTACTTTTTAAAAAATGCCTTTTTTTTCCTAATGAGATTTTTTTTTCTGCTCATGGAAAGTTTCGCCAAAGATCCATTTAGGAAAGTAAATAATATGTTAAGTGGATAAGGACAAGAAGTTAATAATTTCAGTTGCTGATTAGAGAACTCTACCTTTCCGAATTCAGTAAATTCTTTTTTTTTAAAAAGTAGAAACAAGGATAGACTAAAATCTGGTAACAATGATGGAGACAAGGACGGGGGGGGGGGACCCACGATGTGAAATTAGTGGCAACATTGAAAACGGTTTGAGTTGTTTTTGTTTTTTTTCAACAATAAAATATGTATGGTTGTAAAATACATTTAAAATATTTTAAAAACTTTACTATAGTAAAAGACCCAGAGAAAATTAGGAGGCATTGATATGGCACAAAGGGGCCTTAGAGGATTAACCAAATATAGTTTACAACTTCAAGGAGAGATACCATGATATTTTAAGCATGGACAGACCAGACTGGGTTTTGGTTTCTTTTTCCAATGTCAACACAGCAGGACCACCTCAGTGAGAAGAACTAATAGAACTGACGGTAAATGAGGATCTAAAAATTAAATTCAAGAATTTTGGCTGCAAAAGTCTATTTCGCAACTGCATTCAGGATTATGGTCGATTGTTCAACTACTTCTGATAGCATTCCCCTCTTCATATTTAGCAGAATGTGGATTTAGTACTGAGGAAACATTGGTAAAAAAAAAACGAGAAATCGGTCCCATGTTACTGAACGCGGCCACTTGAGATTGGTTTTAAGTGAAATCGAGCTTGATATTAACAAGCTCTTAAAATGCATCAAATTCAGCCTCCTCATTAGTTAAGTTAAAAATTCGATGTCTTTAAATTTTAATAAAAATATTTTTAATATAATTAAGTATGCCTTTTGATGGGTCTCTGAAACTGTCAATTTATTTATTTAGAAAACAATAGTTTATTATGAACTAATTCGTATCATCAAAATCCCTGCCTCTCCTTATGACAGGTAAGCTAAAATTTTTATTCCTCTTTTTTAAAATAAAGAATAAATTCATCAGCGTTTCAATTCCAACAATATTCTGTCTATTATTTTTTTTTTATATTTAATCTTGTTTTCACCATGTATTATGTACGCTCTTATTTATCTAGAGTGGAAAGGGGGCGGTGTTGAAATATTCATTAGAAAGGGGGGCGCCAGTTCAAAAAAAGGTTAAGAACCTCGGCTCTAAACAGACAAAAATGATATAAATGTTATGTTAAGAGCATCAAACATATTCCGAAAAAATATATTTCTGTTTGTTAAGGTCCCGGAAGAAAAATGAACCCTGCATGACGAGCGCCGTCCAATCCGAAACAATCGACTCCTGCTTAATTCTTATACTCAAAAATAAGTTTGATGTTGTCAGTTTTAAACACCATTTATTTTCCGTTATTGCTCTTGTAATTAAGTGAAAAAAATAATATAAAGATAGATCAAAATGAGAGCTAAAATTATTATACTACGAATAAAGGTTTGAATCATCTTAGTATTTATGTTTTGTATAATTTCTGTGATAAATTTGAAAAGAGAATGAAAGTAATATTTAGAAAATACTCTTTGATCTGTCGTCAAAGACATTTTTCTCCTATCATATTACAACTGGTCAAGATCATTTACCGATTGTCATTGATGCCGAATAAGATGAATGGATTAACCATTGGAAAGAGTGATAGGATGTAACTGAACAAAATCAAAACACAATACTTGAAAATTTGCGATTGTAAGATATCCTCTTTCGGAAAACTAACAAAACTGCTCCGCTTAAAACATTCATAACAATAGTGTTTAATGAAAATTGAATTTTTTATTTCTTAAGACTCTAAGTCAAAATGGAAGAATTTACAAATTTTTGATTAAGTCATCTATCATAAACCTCACTACGAGTTTGAAGGGATTAATACATTCCAGCTATTTTCGGCAAATATCTATAAGCAAGTTCGTTATAATTTCAGAGAACAAATGTAAATTATTCAAAGAATAGTACTTAATTAGAAAAGATATGTAGAAATTTATAGAACAATTAATGGTCCATGCTATACATTCAACATTAATATAACAATATACCGGATACCCGTCAGTTGAATATAAATGCTAAATAGAGAATTAGTAAATAACTATTAATTTTGAATTTTAAAAGGAGTCGGAGCATAACTAAGCAGGTACTCCATGTATGACACGGATAGAACCCAAGAAAAACACGAGCTCTAATGTTAGCTAAAACTATTTAATGTATTAACACCACATTTCCCACTGATATAAACTGTTTTGTTCCACACTGAGAAAATTTTTGCGTTATAAGGATGATTAACGTTAGACGCATATTTTGGAAATGAAATCGAAATAAATAGGGATGAACTAGCTGATCTGTTCATCATACATTTAGAATAACTTTAATTATGTTAATTAATTATAGAGTATTTACAATAAATTTAATTTTTGTTAAATGAATGCATGAATTGTAAGAATAGAAAAAGTTATATAATTGGAACTGTTATATTAAAAGTTATATAAAAGGACACTCCATATAATATATGCATAAAAAATTTATGAATATATTATATGGAGAGTCCTTGCAGCTAAATGTTATTTCGAGTCGCAATAACATAAAAGCATTTATTTATTAAAATTTTGCATCAAAATATTTCTATTATTTTCAACGGTTGGAGATATTTTCTTGCAAAAGAAAAACAATGATACAATAATAAAATAAATGAAAAATAATAAATAAACACATTTATATTTTTAATAAATTATTAGCAAATGAATTAAAAATTCTTAATAAATAAATAATTTTAACAACAATAAAAATTTTTATTTACATTAAATTCAATTTTACTTTAAAAAATGATCAGATGAATTTCTGAACGAGTGCACGAAGAAACAAGTAAAATTTCAGAAAAAATAAAAGAAACAAAACAGTATGATAATTTAAAGTTTTAGCAGAATTAAATAAAAAACAAAATTTCGTAATAGGAAAAGAAAAAGAATGGAATAATTCGCCACAAACGTGCTTACTTGCCAAATCTCACAACCCTTAGAATAGCTAGTACGGAATTGGGATAGTTCTAGCCATCTCTACAGAGCTGCAGACTGCTAGCGCCGTCTATAGGCCCTAATTCGAACCTCGTTTGTCCCTCCAATGCGTCCTCAGGTTAACGCTACCCAATCAATTCCGTATGGGGCAACAACTGAATGGGCTCGCATTGCGAGACTCCAATATGTCATTTTTTGTTGAATAGCTGGAGGGAAAACATTGTCATTGCTTTTATATGTAAATGTGGGGGGTTGTGTGTGTGTAGAAACAGTGCACGTTAATGCAAAATATGTTTCCATATTATACAGAAGTTTTTCTGTAAAGGAATATAAGTTAATACATTACTATTAATTTTTTTCTTCAAAATCACTAAATCCCCAGCTTTGAAGATATATCAATGAAAACATTCATCAAGCAAAAAGCACTTTAAAAAGTCAAATTATGAAATTAAAATTAAAAATTTTTTAAAAAATTGAAATTTACTATCGTAAATTCCAAATTATCATGTGAGAATTTTTTCTTTTTGAATTGCTTAGAGCTCGAAACTGATATTACAACTCAGAAGAGAAACGGAGAGGTTTTGCGTTAAAGTTTTATGGTTGTAATTTAGAATTCAAATGGACACGTTCTGTGTTTGAAGCTGAATGATGCGATTGACAATCTCCAACACACTGCATACTTTTAAGCTTTCTTCGTTCCCGTTGTAAAGCTATTTTATGCTCATTAGCTTCTAATTTTAAGTTTTCATCGTTCATTTTTGTTGATTGAAGATTTTGTCTCAGAAGATTTGATTAAGGGTTTTGTTCTCACCTCTGTTTGCTATTTTGTTCCCTTTCTTTTTTTCTTTACAATTCTTTATCGAAAGAAAGTTTAGGAATGCTCCATTTATGATTTATTCATTGCTTACACGATTCCGAGCTTCAATCCCCTCCCTACCAAATCAGCCTGTTCTTTTTTCAGTGTGTATGTAATGATATTTTAAAAGTTAACTTAATTTATTTATTAATTGTTAGCTCAATTTAGCCCATATTAACTTCATTCTAAAAATATTCTCTTATTTCCTGATCCGATTCCACGTTATCTACTTAATTAATTTAAGAAATGTTGTGTAAAGTTCTTTAGTTAGTGATTCCCACGGTTTGAGTGATCGATAAAAGTTGCTGACTTAAACAAATAGTTTTACAAAAAGATCCCTGAGTTTCCCTTGCTTTGAAAGTCACATGTTCAGAAATCCCCATGAGAAACTTAATAGTCTATAAGCACTGTAAACAAGATTTTCCCTATCAAAATAAGCTATCTAAGACCCGGCATAAAATATTCGAGAGCTTTTCCCTTATTACTCGATCTTTCGTTCTGTGTGTGTTCGCCGCAATTTCCTTGTACATAGACAGGCTTACTTTTTTTCTAGCTGGCAAACAAATATTGGACCGATTTTGAGATGAAAAAAATATCGTTTTTCTAAATATCAACACGTGCGCAATCTGATAATGTCATGCTTGCTTCAAATAGATTTAAACTGCTTAATGACTTAATTATTCAAGACAATTCGTAAGAATTCAGAAAATGTATAGTTTGGAAATCAATTTGTAACTTTAGTTGGCAATAAATTCCAAATGCGGCAGCCTTCTGCATTATTTACTAATAACCGTATTTTAATTAGTTGAAATTATCCCTGACCCAACAATTTTTATCGGTTAAACCAGTGGTGGGGAAACTTTTTTTAAGACGGGCCATTTGTAATAACTAGACCATCGTAGCGGGCCAAAGAATAATGCTTAATCGTTAAAAAATTTATGCGTTCTATAAACATATACATATATTATTACATACACTTATTATTTTAATAGTAAAAAAGTAAAAGATAAGAAAATTATAAGCACAAAACATAAAATGAATTTAGTGTAGTTCTTGATGTGAAGTTTTATCACTTTATTTTCTGGTGTCATTACTGGTTGATGGTGCATGAGAAAAATGAAATTGAGACTGTTTTATCAAAATTTCATCATAGTCCGGTTCCATTTGCGAAGCAGAAATTCTTAAAACTGATGAAAGGTGCTCATCTGTAATTCTGTTTCTTAAAGAAGTTTTCCTAAGCTTCATTGTTGAAAAGATTTGTTCGCATATATAAGATGAGCCGAATATTGTCATTATCTTCATTGCATGAGTAATTAGATTTGGGAAATTATCTGGACTTAAATTTTTATAAAATTCTAGTAATGGTACTGTATGAAAAGTTTGTTTCAGGAGAGTATTACAGTTCAGTTCTACTAACTCAAGTTGAAATTTTGCATCAACTTCTTCGTAATTAACATTGAATGGGGTCGCAAAAATACTAAACTCTGGTTCCATTCTTCTAAAATCCTGAAATCACCTTTCAAACTCTGAAGATAGTTTTCTCAAATTAATTTCGTATTTTTTAATCTTATTGTTTCATATAGTGAATTTTAAAGATTGTATTCTTGGAAAATGAAAAAAATCAGATTTAGAGATCTGATTACCAATAATAATAACTGTAATTTGAAACTCTTCAGGTATTGCCAAATATCTTGAAGCAACTGATTTTTCCCTTGCAATTTGAGATTAAGTTGATTCATGTGTACGAGGAGGTCTGTGAAAAAAGCGAAATCAGAAAGCCACGTTTCGTTTTCTAAGACGTCAAATTGATTATAAATGTTTTGATCAAGAAGAAAATTCACAATATCGTCTTTAAAATCCCAAATTCTTTCAAATACTTTTCCAGCACTTAACCAACGAACTTTTGAATAATACAGGATATCGGAATGCTCAGCATGTACGGACTCCAAAAACTGTTGAAACTGGCGATAATCCTCTGGAACGAATCATATTTACTAGTTTTACAGCAATATTAAGTATATGGTCAATATCTAAAGCCGATTTACAGAGAGTATCCTGATGTATAAAGCAATGCAAAAAAAAAAAAAAACATTTCCCGAATACTTAGAATTAAATTTCCCAACAAATCCTTGATTGATTCCAACCATCTTAGGAGCACCATCTGTAGTTACATTTCATAACTTATCAACAGGTAAACGAAGCTTATCGGTGCGATTTTCAAATTCACAAAATATATCGGCACCAGTCGTTGTTCCTTTCATTGACTGCAGCCCTGCAAGTTCTTTTGTAATTTCAAAGTGGGCGGTGATTCCTCTTACAAATATGAGTAACTGCGCAGTATCGCTGATATCTGTACTTTCATCCATGGTAATTGAATAAAAAATAAATTTTTGAGTTTTTGTAGTCAGTTGTGAAATTAGATTTTTATCAATCTTTTCAATTCTCTCGGTGATAGTTCTTCTTGAGAGAGACAGTGACTGAAAATTATTTTTCTTTTCAGGGCACATAATATCGCACACATTTTTCATGCACTGCTTTATAAATTCTCCATCTGAAAATGCTTTATTAGATTTAGCAATATTATAAGCCAACACATAACTGGCTTTCGTAGCGCATCTTCGAGAATGATTAGCTCTCTGAAATAATTGTTGTTGACTTGATAATTTTTTTATTAAATCTTTCGATTTAATTTTTTTTACCTCTTCACTTAACGATGAGTAGGAGTAGTTTCCATGTTTGCTCTTGAAATGGCGTTGAATGTTATATTCTTTTAAAACTGCAACAGTTGTATTGAAAAGTAAGCACACAGGTTTTTCTTTAAATAAAGTAAAGAAATATTTCCACGTCCATTCTTCTTTAAAAACTCGACATTCTGAATCCACTTTTCTTTTTTTAACATCCATTTTAGACGTTATCTACTACGGAGAATAACACACAAAAACGCAATTGACGAAAGCTTACTACTAATTAATGCTCTTGTGCGGGTGTTTGTTGAGGCAGTGGGAGTTTCGGGGATTACACAAACAATTACTCGAGTCACAGCGGGTCGTTGCAGATGACTGAATAAGTCGCTAACTAACTGATCTTCGGGCGGCCTAGCTTGTATTTATACCTACCTGCAAGGATTGTTCGAGAATTGGAGTTTTGCGGTTCTTTCGGAAAAACAGAACAATGAATCGAAAATGCGAGAGTGTCTGGAAGTTTCGAGCGAAGAGGAGTCAGCTGTTTGGGTCGGATGGATTTGTCCAGAATACTATTGTGTTTTGAATATCGCCGCAGGTAGTTTTTATGCGGGTCGTCAGATTACGAAGTAAGAATGCGTTCAAACATTTTCACGACTGCACTCTTAAGCTGGGGTCCCACGGCCTATTCCCCGTCTGCAGACGAGCCACGTGCCATCCGTTGACAGCTCTAGCGGTTTTCTGGTCCCTTTGATGACCCGTCGACTTACCGACAAAATGTCGGTAAGTAGACGGGTCATCAAAGAGACCAAGAGGGGGCGAAAGGGGAAACGCATCCTCCTGGCTATGGGGGAGTGTGGTCCCCCAGTGGGTGGGAGGTCTGCTTTATGGCCAAACCGGGGAAACTGCGCGTCGTGGGACCCCGGCTTTAAACGGGCCGGATTAAACCTTTCCGCGGGCCGGACTTGGCCCGTGGGCCGTAGTTTCCCCATCACTGGGTTAAACAAACAATCTGTTTGGTTTATTTTTAAAAAAAACATTGGGTGAGTTAGGCAATAATATTGCGATTTCCAAGAGAAATACTATAACAGCAGAAGACAGATAATTCAAAAGCTATACAGTGAAAGCCGATTCCAAAATAAAACTACATTAGCAGGCGATAGATATTTCAAAAGCTATACTGGGAAAGTCTATTCTAAAATGACATTAAAAAAAAAGGATAAATTGCCAATTTATATCGTCTATGCATTTTGAGGCTTCAACAATTTGCTGCCTTCACATTTTGAGGATCCAAAAACCTCAAGCGGAAACAATATCATCCTCTCACATGATATAGCCTCGGGATGAAAATAAATAGTCTAAAATTTTTCGATTGTACTGAAAAATTAACTCTATGTCATTTTTCTTCAGCAATCCCGTAATGAAAAAATATGCAAAGGAAAGCATATAAAATATGAAAAGGAATTTATATTAATTAATCCTTTTAATAAATATTATTAAATGGAATTTGTATTAAATATCAAAAAATAAGTAGAAAGGTTACTGAAAAATATATTTTAAATTAATATGTTGAGAGATAATTTCTATACATAAAAAAATATATCATTCGCTCCCTATTCATCGGGAAAAGCGTTGAGATACAACTCAACATATAAATGACAATACTTATCCCGGTTGCCCCACCCATCCCGTTCTTCAAACGTTCCTACTTGAGTAATGTAAGGTTTGTGATGAATTCGCCCATCCCATAGGAATAAATGTTGTGACTGAGACGCTACTAGAGCGGATGATAGCAAGTTCTGTGCGCTTGCACGATATTACTGAATGGTTTGTAGCTAGCTGAATGTAAACTCACCTTGTAATTGTAGTTCTTGTCAACTAACCTTAGTTGTAAACATATAACCACCATTATACGGAAAAAGCTTCGTTTTTTGGATTGTACGATCCGAGATATTGAAGGCATGCATGCACGTGAAATCCGTCACTGTTTTGAATCATAGTAGTTGTTCACGAAATATTTTATAACCAAATAAGTAATCATTAGGAATTAAGAGAAAGACTAATCGAAATCTCATATACGCTTTTAAAATGTTACCTAGCTCAAAAATCAAGAGTGGCGGGTTGTCTTCCTCTTTTTCTAACTAATTGAAAGAAAAAATTGTTGTCTCTTTCTATCACTTGTAAAACAACCGTTTATTTTTTTCTCCCTCATTAATAATGTAATTTATTGTAATTTTGCTGTATAAATTGTAAGACAAAATAGCAAATTCTAATATAATATATTTAAACGGGAATACATCAAAAAATATTTTGGTGTCCTACATTCAGTCTATTAGCATATTTTCTAGTAAAGAAAGTAAAAATATAAAAATATTTTTGATCAATATGATAGAAATTATAATAAATGATTATAAGTAATAATAAAACGATAATAAAAGCAAAAAAGAGGGGGCATAAATATACATATTAAATAGAATTAAAATGACACTTTTGAAATAGAATAAAAGAACTGAAAAGTGAAAAACGGGAAGGGTGGTTTAAAAACATAGAAACAATTACTGCAAAACATCAAAGAATCAAAATATCATCTTTTTTTTTTTTTTTTTTTTTTTTTTTTTTTGCCTTCGACTAACAGAATTTATCTATAAATTTTTTATTCTCTAATTCCTGCTTTCATCATTTTCAATAAATAAGAGTGAGATGCCATTTAAATGCGGTGATTCATACTATTCCGCAAATAGCTCATGATTCGTTTTAAAATAGAAAATCACTCACCGCTTGCATTGCAAATTAGCATGTATTTCCTACAGATTACAATTTGCTGATAACAACTATAAACAACAAAAAATAAGATTAACAGACAAAATTGTTTAAAGAATTTTCTCATAAACATTTCAATGCTATTTGCAAATTGCAGCATTTGGAATTTTTCATTGATTTTTTTCATTGATTATCATTAATTTAAGTCATCTTATATTATTTGAAACTGAAACATCCCATTTGAACGATAATCAATGGCGGACTGACCATGCTGTCAGAGGGCAAGTGTCCCCTCCTCCTTATGCATTAAACAATGTGGGTTCCCAGGAGGAACATGCGAAAGGGAGAGAACTTTAGAGAGGGAAGAACATCCTCTAGTAGAAAACTTCAAGAATTTTCTTTGCTTTTTGAAACAAAAAAATAGCAAGAAATTACTTTTCAGAACAAACATGCAACCTTTTCTGACGTTTGGCCGCAATGACTTTTAGATTTTAATGACTATTAATGCCCTGCGGAGAAATAGATGGGATGCTATCCTACTTTCTTGGAAGGGTATGGTCCTTGTGAGACATAACTACAGTGGTAGCCAAAATTGTGAACACTTTTGAAAATCGTTGTTTTTTACTATGTATGCTTGTAGAAAATGTTACATTTCACAAAATACAAACTCTTTCGTATCATTTTAAAGAGAATTTAATGCTGATTTCAATACAAAAAGCAGCACTTAAATATTTGCAATACCAAAATGGTTTTTCTTACTTTAAACTGAATAACAAACACAGTGATGAAGTGGATTGTGATTTCTAACTTTCCTCACAAAACATTGTTCTTGCTCTGGGAACAAATCAAATGTTAATAACTATGAACAGAAGCTGACATAATGTTTAAAGTTGTAACAAGTCATCATTGCACTTTTTTTGTAGAAGGAAGACTGTTTTTTATGTAATCAAATAGTAAGTTAGAAGTTTTGTTAAAATTGTTAATATATAGTTGGAATTTTTGTAAATATTTCTAATATTTAGTCAAGAAGTAATGACATCAAATTAAAGAATATATTATATACCAAGAAAGAGAACTAAGATTATTGTGTTATATGAATGTGGTATTTTCTATGCTGAAATTGCAAGACAGGCGAGTGGTTCAGTGACTACATCTGGAGACCGAAAGTTTTGTTTGTGATATCTGGAGACAAATTCAATAAAAAACAACGCAGGAAATGGCTGAAAAAGGTGAACCACATCTTCTGATGACAGAAGAATAAAAATGCGATATCTCCAAGATAATAGAATGTCATCGACTGCCATCAATGAAAGATGCTGGCATTTATGTCAGTTCAAGAAAAATCAGAAAATTATTAGATGTTGGACTAAGAGGTAAAATCAATGAAAAATGCCTTATCTCAATTTAAAGCAGCGTAAAAAAAGATTACAGTAGGCAAAGAAATTCCCTTAATTGGAAAGATGATCAGTGGACACAAGTTATACGGAGTGATGAAACAAAGATATTGTTATTCATCTGAAATTACGTAGTTTTTGCCTTGAATAGTAATTGAAAGCAAAATAAAAAAACAGTAGGTTCCCCAAATACATAGTCATAATATTGAATGCCAAGTTTGAATAATTTAGTTAGTAATTTATTTAACAAATTTAGTGCTAGTATACTTGGTTACATTCTTTCAATGCAGCTAAAAACTACCATATCACAAATCTTTTTTTTTGTCGTCAGTTGTAGTCGATAATTCTTCTTTAATGTAATAATTATTAATTTCCTTAAGCAGTGATTTGAGTGACAATGAGATAGAATCAATGAAGGCTGATGATTTTTGATGTCTCATATATCATGCACATTATAATTAATATAATGTATTTTTAAACTATTCTGAATAATTTTAGTAAGTAGGTTTTTTTTCCCACAAAAAATAATCTATTTCTCTTCATATTTTCAATTACTTCAAACTATAATCTATTCTAGATGTTCTGAATATTTAGTTTATTTATATAATTCTAAATACTTATTTTTATTAAATTTGTAATGTTTGATTTGTAAATTTGATTTTCATGAATCAATGATGATGGACATTTTAAGTCAATATTAATATAAATCTGTTAATTATTGTATTAATTCAAAAATTAAAATTTTTTCCAATTTTTTCTTTTGTTATTTTTTAGACTTTAATGAGAAAATCCTAAAACATTTGAGAAAAATATCAGTTTAACGTTACTTTTTATTTAACACTGGCATATTGTTTCATTGCAATTAGCGTCATGCATTGTTGTTATGCAATGCTTATTACTCAAACCCATTATTATATTTTGTTTAATAGTTCTCAGTTTAATAGCTTCAGTCTCTGGTGAGTAAACATCCTGATAACGAATATTCATATAAGAAATAGAAATCCTGGCCATTCTTTTTTATGCATTGCTTTTGATGATATGGGATTTTAATTGGTCTTTCAATCGCACATAAATAAATATTAACTTAAAATGAAATAACTTTTATGATTTATTAAAATAATGCACGAATAATATTGAACAAAATAATAATAAAAAAAGAATTATCTGACTTAAAATGATAACATAATAAAGTTAATAAATATTTATTTTTTTTGGCCAAAAAATTGCAAGATAAAGTTTTGTCTAGCGATCTGCATTTCTAGTAACTTTGTACTTAAAAGTAACCTAGTTTCCTTAAAAAAGACTGCGATTCAACATATGTAGAATATACAATACTGCCAAGTTGTTCATTTAAAAGACCCCGTTTTTGAAAATTTGGTATCCTCAGTTTTCATAACCATGAATAACAGGTTTTCGAATGTATATTTGCACTAATAAATTGTCACATTTGAATCTCTCTTGAAGTTGCTAGATCCTTTTTGGATAATTTTCCGCTGTAATACAGAAATTCTCCACCACACGCCAGCTGGATTTTATCGTCATTAGGAATATTTGCGTCGTGTATTTTTCTAAAATGACTCCACAGTGCCAAATAATGTTTATCATTTATGTCAAAAATTTTAAATTCTGTCTTCGGGAACTTAAACTTTTTTTTTTCTTTCAGAAAATGCTTTCAAGACACTTGTTGAAACTGCGAATACAGCTCAGGATATCTGTCTTCATATTTTTCAACAGATAAAAAATCTCCTTCTTACGCGGCTTCGGTATCTTGATAAAATAAGATCAGTTAATTTCTGCTTATCACTTCTCCAAGCGCATTAATTTATCGAGTATTTGTAATTTCAAAACAGAAAGTTCTTTCATATTAGGAGCTTCTTTATTAAGGTATCCCACTACGTTCGAGGAAACTTTTTGAAAAATTGGGTTAAAAAAAATATTTTATGGTTTTTAGATGTATTGTTAATTATAATACAAAGTATTGTAAGTACAAAAAATTATTTAAAAATATATTTTGAGAAGTAGGAAATTTGTAGTAAATTTTAAAGAAATTTAACCAAAACGGTTAATACTCTACACAAAATTGTAATGCAGCAATCCTATTTATCTTTGTCCACAAGTTATAGAATATAATGTTGAATGAAATGAACCAAAATCTAAGAAAAATTTTGAGATACAAAAAAGTTATGGGTAAAAATATACGTATATAGGCATTTTATCCATGAATTCACAACTTAATTGTTCTAAAAACACCTATAAATGAAAAAGTATTTCACCAACAATAAAACTTTTGATTCATTTCATTGTCCTTATTATTTAAAACACACGCTGAAATTTTTATGTATATACCTCTATTAGTTTTAAAGATATCACGTTAAGGGTGGAGAATATTTATGAAAATTAAAGTTTTGAGAAAACTGAAGACAAATTTTAGCTGAATAATATGTTTTACTTAAAATTCCCGTAGATGATAGCTCAGGCCTTCCTTTTCCTAGAAAAGATCAACTGTTTTGGAAAGAGTAAAGCCTGAACTACAAGAAATAACTATAAAAAAAATTCGCCAATGAGGTCGATTACCAGTGTTTTTAACGCAGTCGGATGGATACCTTAAACTTCTCTTCAAATGGCGTCATAACCTGTTTTTTTTGTGGTTCAAAATATCGACTAACAACCCAAATGTGCACCACGTTAAGCGCTAGAATTCTATAACGTAAGTCTATACTGCTGGATATTTCAAAAATCAGACTGGGTTGACATCTTCTAGATATTTGTTTCGATAAAGTGAATTTAGAGATATGTTGAAGAAACAAGGATGTAACATATCAAAAATTTGATCACAGCACTATGTTACAGCAAGATGTTTCGTAGTATTTATATTTAAGTATTTAATTTTTTGAAAGCAGATGACAATTTCGGAGAAAGCGATGATACTTTGCATTTTTAAATTCGCTGTAATCCATCCCGGGAAGGCATGATTTATTTACAACTAGCCGCCTTTGGCGCCCAGCTGGTTCGCCATAAGTAATGTGTTCTAAAATTTTCAATTAAATCATATATTCATTAGCCTTGAAGTAATTCCGGGCATTGATTGGCCTGAAATTTATATTTTCTTTAAGATGATGGACGGAAAGTTCTAAAAGAACACGTTTTCCTAATAATATTCTTTAATTTCATAAATCAGTCAGTTTTAATTATTGATTTAGAAGACTAATTGATGTAGCAACTTTTATTTAAAATATTAATAAAAATATTTTGTAAAATATGGCTCACAGAGCAAAGTAACAAGAAATCTAAAACTCATTATTCATAAATGCATTATTTGACTCAAGCTACATAAAATGTAATTATTTACTTCATTTAAATCAAATTAATAGTATTAAACAATATATATGCCTATTAATAATATTTTACAAATTGGCCATTGGACCGGAATTTGAATGCATATCCTGTATAAATTCAATCCTGTATAAATAAAGATAATTTATTCAATTAATGATTTAAATATTGCAAACGATCATAGAATCCTTTGCCATGCATTTTTAAAAGAAAATATCACATTTTATATTTCTTTTATTTTATCCAGTCACGTGCTGAAAGTTGCATTTCTTTAGATTTATTTGCGATGATAGTTTTTTTTTTTTTTTTTACTTTGAACTTTCGTCATTGTTTTCTTTTATTTTATCCAGTTACGTGCTAAAAACACCATGGTTAAAATATTTCTTTAAAAATTCGTTAAAAATAGTAGCTTAAGTTATAGATTAAAAAACCGATACCATTAGAAAGCTACTTTTTTAATCTTTAAACTGATGTAAAAATAATGTTTGTGCGATAATATTTTCGGAAGTTATAGCGAAAAAACGTCGAAATTTCGCTTAAATTTTAATTAATTCTAATTCTAATTAAAAATTCGAAAAAAGGGCTCCGAGGTGCACATTCCCGACCTCCAAGGTATACATGTACCAAATTTGGTAGCTGTAGGTCCAACGGTCTGGCCTGTAGAGCGCCAACACACACACACACATTGAGCTTTATTATAAGTACAGGTATAGATAGGCGTGGACAAAAGCAGAAGTGGGGAAGCGAGAGGAAATAAATTAGCCCTATATTATATAACATGAGATATTGATAGGGAAAATATTTTTCCACACTGCCAATAGACTATTGAGATTCCGACAGAGATTTCTGATGCATATCAATTCTGAAAAGAGAGCCACAGGAATCATTTAAATGGAATGTGCTTTCTGGACATGTGTCTAATTCCTTCACTCAAAGCGTGTGAATTGCCAACCTAAGCCTTTTACAAAGTTTCTGTTGAATTAATTAAATAGACTGACGTCAGCTCTAGTTAGATCTGATTGGTTGGCTAGGAGGTGCCATTCGCAACAGTATGTAATGTAATTTCGTTCTTTTAACCTGTTAATCTTCGCCATTAAGTATTCTCTAAAAATAGTTGAAATTGTTAGGCTGTTTATTTTAAGCTTAGATTAGAAAAATTTCCAAAAAAATTTAAAAATTTTGAGATAGAAGTCTGTACATCTATAAAAAGTTAATTTAAAATTCAATATTAGTTTAAATTATGATATTTTTAATCTAATTTAAATTCTAATTAATTTTCTAATTTGTTTTTTAATTTAGCCCGTATTAACTACATTCTAAAATGGTATAATTTTCTGATCCGATTCCCATTATTTTATTTAATTAATTCTGTACGTGCTCTTTAAAATTGCTGAATTCAACAGGCTCTCACACTTTGAGCAAAGGGATAAAAATCCTTAATGCTTACAAAATTCTTTTAAAGATACCTAAATGTCCCTTTCTTGAGTCTACATGTGTCAAAGAAATTTCTATCAAAATCTCATTGAAAAATCACTGAAGGGAGAAAAAAAAAATGGTTTCCTTTGCACTTGCATTCGCAATGTAAACGGACGTCCGTTTTATCATCGCCTTTTGGTCATAAAATCTCTCCCGTAATGAAATAAATCGAGGTTTTAAAATTTCGAAAGTCTTTTCTATTCAGCTACGCAACTGCTAAAATATGTTTACATATACGTATTTGTATGTATGTACGAGTGAATGCTCTCTCCCTTCCCTCTTCCGCAAATCAACCACTATTTTCGGATCCAGTTCACCACTGGCGACGAACACCGGAAATCGATTATTGATGCAAATGAATCTACTCAAAATGCAACCTTTTCATTCGATAAATAAGAATTCGGTAAGTCCTGTCACTGATTCTCCGACCCACAGGAAGGTACAAGGATAATAAGCATGGAATGATCAGACCACCACAACAGCAACTCTGGCGGGAACTGTGGTTGAATCCTAAAGGTTCATCACCGGCCACGGTACAACCCATCCCTAAGGAAGTACGTCCCATCATCAATGGGAGGAGCCAGATCCCTATCTTTTCGTGCACTCTCCAGGGTGATATCACCGATTTTAAAATTATTTATTTATTTCATTATTTAATCATTTTCACCAACGTTTCATTTGGATCTTTCGTCAATTCATTTTCTATTATTTTCGCCTCTATTTTTAAAGAAAAAGAATCTTATCTGAACAAGATTGCAATGCAGAAAGCTAAAACTGAACAGTGAAAGAATAATCATTAATAACAATTTGTGATTCGGAAGATGAGATTTATAAAGTAACTGGTATCATAATTTCGCTGCCATGTTTCTTATATACTCAATGATCTCACAATAATTTGCAGAAGTAATTTTTGTAGATTTTTTTTCACAAATGTATTGCTTATATTTTAAGCATCAAATCGCTTATTTATTAAGCACATTTTAATACAAATTGGTATTGTTTGAAATTAACTGGGTCTAAAAAATTTCCCATCATAATTTTTTAAAAATATATTATGTATAATTTCTTAAAATTCTACGAAATGTAAACAGATTTTTAAATGTGTAACAGAAAACTTTATTGTTCATATAAATTGTGGACCAAAATTCAAAATGTAAAAGTGTGGGTGATTAAAGAACAACAAAAATGTAAAATTAATATAACAGAGACCGCGATAATAAACGGCAAAGGAAACAATTGCCATCTTGTTGGTAAACGCTTGTCCCCACGTCCGTAAAAAATTCCAAGTTTCATTGGCAAAAAACTTAATTTTTTAAGGGGTGATGGATGCACACTTAAACATTAGAGATACTGATAATTTAAATTCTGTTAGTAAAATTATTACTAAAAAGCTGGTACCCGGCACGTTGCTGCCGCAGAAGAAATTATCATGGAAATATCGTTTGGAATTCGAAATAGTTATCTTGTTTAATTAAGAATGATATTTATTTTCTTGTCGGCAATGAATACATTCTTTGAAATTGAAGGATATATAAAGGAGAAGCATAAATAATATTTATTCTATTTTTATTATTCTATTCTACAAACAAATATTCAGTTTAATGTATTAGATTTGTGTATTCTTTTAGTATTGTAAAGCTTGGTGTTCTTTCAGAATGGTAATGAAAGAAACTACTAATTGTATCTCGTGATTCGTTTAATATTAGTTCAGTATTCTCGAGTTTTATATTAGAAAATGTGATTAAAATATTTTCTTTTAAAATTTATTAAACATAGAAAATATATTTATACCATAAAATTTTTAATATAACACAATTTTTTGAAAACTTAGATGGTGTAGAATTAGTCACAATCTAATATTTTCGGAAGTTACTGCAAAAAACGTTAGAATTTTATGAATGTTTAGTTAAAATTTCCAACTTATAAGATTGGTTCCCCTAAAACTTTCTCGCACACTCTCTAATAAAACTATTATCTCAGAGAAAGACTTATATTGTATTTACATATAATATATATGTTGACTTATATTGTACAATAGTTACGAAATATTAACGTTTATCTTAAATTTAGCATCTGTACTGAATCTTTTGTAAGTCTCCTTGGCGAGTTATTTGGTGTTTAATCCTTGGTTAATAGATCCGAAAATATTTTTTATATATTAGATAATTTTAATATGCCTATAACCATCCCAGAAGTGCAAGTAATAAGTAGTCAAAACTATATCGTAAACGGATGAGCGGTACGGCAGCACGTAAGAGACATACAGACAAACATTCATTTTCATTTATATAGGTAGATGAATAGTTGAAATAGGAAATTTTTTTCCGACTTTGACAATCTGCAGAAAAACAGATAAGTCTGCAGAATGTCTGTCAATTAATACTGTTGCTGTCCTTTCAAATTGTAACTTGCACCACATTTAACATAGCCGACATAACAAGGTGAATAAGATGACGCATTTTGGCGATTGTTTTTAACCAGCAGACGATGGATGAGTATTTGCATAGATTGTTACATTTATCGATTATTTTAATGGCTTGTCGATGAAATTGTTGATGAAACTGAGTCTGCCATTTTATACCAGATAGGGGTTTTCGGAAATGCTTGGGATGACTTTCAAAATGCTTTCCATGATTCAAATTTTACTGAATACTTTAAGGGATAAAAAAAGCGATATTTTATTTAACTAATCGTTTCTTTTTGCTTCAGTAACTTTTCATGATTTTACCATTTATTGTACTTTAATTCTTTATAATATTTTCTGGTCTTTTGAATGGTTAAAGTCAATCTAGGAAAAACAGGGGCAACTGCTGTCACGATTCATTTGCAATGTAGGCTTGCTATGAAGATATGATTTGTTATTGTGAAACATTATGAATTCAACATAAACCGGCGGTTACATAAAATGTGTAAATAGAAATTAGATTCACTTGATTACAAAATACGTTTTTTTTTTAATTTATTTATCACAAAACGATTGTTTCAAAAAAAAAAAAAGATTATCAATTGCAATTTGACTACAAAAAGTATATATGATACGGTAGACTATTATCGATAATTAAAGCATTTATACAAAAACGCATTTTATTTTGTTGAAGGAATTCATTCCAAGAATATTCCACTACCACATTAACTATCATAAGTAAGAAATTTTTTTTGTATTCAATTTTTTTTATTTTCGCAGAAAGTATTTTAGTTCTTTAAATATTTATAATAGAAATGGAGACATCTAAAGTTTAAAAAGAACAATATAATTTTTTGATCCATTAAATTTCTATTAAATACTTAAAATTTGTGGCATAATTGTATAAAAATGCTGCTATTATTTGGAAACTGTCGGTATAAAAACAACATTAATCTCTTAATTGTGAAAAGTGATTTCAAATTTTTTTATATGAACTTATCATTGAAACCCTGAGATCTATCTTTTCCTGATAGTTAAGACTTAACAGGCAAATATAAACACATCCTCTAGAAGGCAGACTTCATCAGTACAGTAGTGTGATGGTAACTTCAATATTCCTGTTGAACACATTTTACAAGAGTGATATTTACTTCCCTTTGCAAAGCAACTCTAGGGCTATTTTGGAATGGACCTCGTAACTTTAAGCCTTGATCAGATGATGAGGAAGGCGTTTAAGGTGGCGCCTCCAAACTTCCACGCCTATCAGAGGGAGGGCGTTAATTTCCGGCGGATTTGGAGTGTGTTAAGCCCGGGTTTCTAATCTGAGGCCCTCCGAAGCCGGGTCGTTACCGCCAGGGCGCCGAGTTCCAAAATTTTACAAGAAAAGAAAAACTGAGACTGTGTTATCCATTAAAAAAATTTTTTTTTAATGCTAACGTAGATAATTAAAAAATTATTCTTTAAATTGAGTTTATGTTAAATACAAATTATTATCTCCATGTAAAATTATGAGCAGTTTAGCGACTATTAATTACTCATTAATTTATATTATCTAATTTTTTAAAGAAAAGGGAAAAACACGAAACGAAAAAGGACGCAAACAGTACGTTTAAGGAGTCAGCAGGCCTTCAAATAAGCAAAAATCTACAGAAACATGAAATTTTATTTTTATCGCTTCCTCACAAAAATACACGTTTGTATTCAATTAAAATTGTGTTATAAGGTATATTGTTCAATAAAATGACTGTTTCAAAGGTCAAAATTTAAAAAAGCACAGTTTAATTACTTGCCTCAAACTGATGTAATTAGATCTAAATACCTTCGAAATTTAAAACGTAATTTTTTCAGAAATTAAACAGAATTGATAACAAAGATTTCTAATAGACATTTAAGGAGAATAAGGTATGTATTTTATATTTCAAGGTTTTTTTAGATAGTTGAATGTCAATTTTTGTTCCGAAAAGCATTAAATCCTTATAAAAATCCAGTAAGTGTGAATAAAAATATTTCTAAGAAATTAGCGTTTAATTTTGATTATAAAATCATACACAGTTTTATTCTGAATAAATTCATATAGGGCAACATGGAAAAAAGAATTTAAAAAATTAAAAATTGAGTCACCTAATATTTTAAAAAATTATAAAGCTTTTAATTTAAAAAAATAATATTTCGTGTCAAAACTTTAAAAAAAAATTGATTTATTTATATTATAATATATATATATATACCTAAAATATTCATAACTCTTAAGTGAAAAATTCGCAAAAATGGCAAATAGTCTCCTATTCCCCTTAAATCAAAAGCAATCATCACCTAGCTGTTTACTCATTCCTGCTACTCCAGATCAAAGATTCTCGGAATTCGCAGATCGATCCCCCACCTCCTAATCCAGGGATGCGATATGTTCAAAACATCAGCAAGGGTCGTCTGCTCAGTTCAGCTGCGTGGCTGACTGTACACGTGTCTTCACGGCGAGCTTTTGAAATGATTGTGAAAGCTTGGATTCGAGGAAGAGAAAATCGATAAATCTATTTATACAACATGTCGCCTGTTGAATGTTGTTTTGAGCTAGCGTTTCTTCGATTCTCGCCGCCATTCAAATATCATCATGAGTAAAATGGCGGAAGAAAAATTTTACAATTTTCTGCTTGTTTCGGAATATATAGAATTAAAATTTTTTTAATATCATCTTAATTAAAAAATTACATTTCAGAGTCATAAATTTAAATTCCGTAAAATTAAATTATAACAGGTCGCCTGTTGAATGTTGGTTTGAGCGAGCGTTTCTTCGATTTTCGCCGCCATTAAAATATTATCATGAGTAAAATGGCAGAAGAAAAATTTTATATTTTTCTGCCTGTTTCGGAACATATAGAATTATAATTTTTTTTAGTATCATCTTAATTAAAATTTTTAAAAATTTACATTTCAGTGTCATAAATTTAAATTTCGAATAGCTGCTTGATTTTAATCAACATTTTCAATATTAATGACTCTCAAAAAGCGGGAAATGGGGTTAGAAACATTTTATGTTTTTCTGCCTATTTTGGAACATATATGGAATAAGAATTATTTTTATACCATTTTAAATAATTAATTTTTCAGTGTCATAAATTTAATTAGAATATAAATTATTTTTTAAATCATCTTAATTTAAATTTTTTAAATTAACATTTCAGTGTCATAAATTTAAATTCGAATAGCTGTTTAATTTTAACCTATACTTTCAACATTAGTGATTTTCAAAAAGCGTGAAATGGGGTTAGAAAAATTTTGCTTTTCAGCCTATTTCGGAATATATCGTAGTATAAGAATTATTTTCATATGATCGTGAAATTTTAAAAAATTAACTTTTTGATGTCATAAATTCAAATTCCGAATAGCTGTTTGATTTTAATCGATATTTTCAACATCAGTGATTCTCAAAAAAGGTGAAATGGGGGTAAAACATTTTTATGTTTTTCTGCCTAAAATATATAGAATAAGAATTATTTTTATACCATTTTAAAATTTCAAAAAATTAACTTTTCACTGTCATAAGTTTAAATTCCTATTTTCTATTTAATTGAAATAATTTTTTCTGTATTAATTTGTAGCAATTCCTTTAAATTATAAGAAATACTTTATTGTATAATTACATATGCCACTCATTCGCTTCTTGCTTTAGTTGATATTAAATTTTTTGGGGATGTTTTAACTTCTTCGTGTGATTATCTAGTCATATTTTTCTTCGATGAGGGAAAAATATGCAATAATAGTGCTACTGAGTTAAGTTGTTCATTTGACTATCCAACACATGTGTTTAAGTTTGTATCCGGATATGGTTCCTTGTAAAGTGTAGAGGGGGAAGGTGGAAGTGAAAATGCAAATTTTTCATGTCTAAATAAAATGAATTTAGTTTAAGTGGAAAAGTTTATATTAAAAGGATGTGCATATTAAAAAGATCTATAAAATGAATTGAACTTTATGATAAGTTTATTGGATCAAGCGTAATTCTCAAAAAAGTGCCAATTTTGAAGGAAAATAATATATTTTTTTACTGAGCGAATTTTATTTAAATATGTACTATAAAGAAAATGATAAACTGGCGAAATTTCAGATCATTATCTACATTATTTTCTGAGAATTTTGGTTCTCGAGAAAAGCAGAGTCTACTTTTCTATTAGTCAGAAAAAAATTATTCTAAAAGTGTAATTTTATTAATTTAAATGTATCATAACGATCAATTTTCAAAAAAAAAAAGGTAAAAATTAAATATTAAAAAAATATTTTTTTTTTTCTGTGCCGATTGACTCTTGGAAAAAATATTAAACAGGTATGTTCACGAGCATGATAGTTATAGGAAAATGAATCCAGACATAATAATAGTGACAAATATATTTGGGAAGAATAAATGTGCAATGCAAAAATATTAACCCACGAAAATCTTATCTCTAATGTAAATTATCTTAAAATTAAGAAAAAAATTCATTAATTTTGTTTCATTAGTCTTTATGTTTCTTGTCTCTATTCTGTTAAAAAAATACAGGTATAGATCTCAGATATCACATACGTTTTAAAGTCAAAATTTTCCGTTTATATTTATATATGATAAGATTTCATATAAAAAATATAACCTTGAATATACTAGTTTTTTAAATTAGAGATTTGACGCATTTGTATGTTTATATTAGATTTGTTTATTTAAATTATGTTAAATCAATTATTTATTTGATTACTGAAAATTTTAAAGCTTACTGATGTATTTGTCTTTTAATTAGAAATTTCCCAACTATTAAAATTTGTTATTGATTTATGAGTTATTAATTAATTGAAATATATATCTAAATAAACCAATTGTCTTAAACCCATTGGAATCGCCTATAACTGCATAGTTAAATTCAGGTATATCTTTTAGAATAGAATTTTGCCATTTTATATTTATTTGTACAGTTGATTTCCGTTTTTTTTTTTTTTTTTTTTTTTTTTGGCATAATTTGGATACGGATAAATGATTCAGAGAGCTATTATGACTTCAAAATATTCGTGATATATATTAACCATTTATTTCTCACCAAATATTTTAGCCAATAGGTAAAATGTTTAGCAAACCCAAATTAATCACTCTCTGTCCCCTTTTCTCAATGAGCTAAGAATGATTTATTGAAGTTTATGAACTGTACGAAAATGGCTTGTGCGGAAAACTTTTAATACACACATGAGATTTAACCCCCCCCCCCTTCTTCCAGTGTCAAAATCTTTGACATTCAGCTCTTGTTTTAGAATCAACCCAACAAGTGATTTTAGCATAAATAACAATCCTGTCAACTAATTTCCGCTAATTAAAATATAAACATATTTGAGCAGTTTGCGTAGCCGAATAGAATATATATTTTTTTAATTCTAAAAACTTCGATTTACTCCATTCCGGAAGGCATATTACGAACAAGGATGAAGCTACGAGATACGTCAGTCTACAACGTGATACAAGAGCAGAAGAAACCGAAATTTTCCCTTCTGTGGTTTTGACAATGAGAATTTGATAGGAATTTCTTTGACATGTTTAGGTAAGGGAATTTCGGGTACCTTTAAAAGAATGCGGTAAGCTCGGAAAAAAAGAGGAGAGTTTCCGTATAACAGCGAATGGGATTGTTTCGTCTTGGGAAGCTATAATATTATCTTTAATTCTTGCAATCTTTAGCGATCGGCATTTTTTCGAAGGAGAGGGGAAAAAAGTAAAAATGAAATATACGATCGCCCGCTCTCTCTATATATGCTATTTATGAAAAAGTTTTTAACAATAAATTCTTAAACATATTAATTTCTATAAAATTTTATGAAAACAGTATTTTTGTAAACATAAAGTGTTATTTTTGTAAATATAAATTGCTAATTTCTGAGATCATAAAACAATTTCATAATGGATTAATATTAGAACACGAATCAAATCCTTTAATGTTTCCCACTTAAGAATGAATGAATGATATTTCGTCACTGATTGAAAGAGAAAATACTGTTATTAAACACGAGTGAAGTTTTTTTGAACATATTATAAAAATTAAATTATTTAATTTCCTCCGAAAAAAATTATATTTCATGCAAATAACAGCTATGATGTCATAGTTCTATGTCAATCTTTTAAAAACGCATCTGCTTTCAAAGAATAATAATAATGTTGTTGTCGTGTCCGTGTTTTGCACGGAAAGGGGGTGCAGTAGTTTCTGAGGGTAAAGACCCCTGAGCACCCAGAGGGCAGAAGTCTGACTTCTAGCTCACACACACGACACAGCCCTTTTTAGGGGGGGGTCGAATTCATTCATACACTCATTCATCCATCAGCAAGTCGGAAATTAGATCCAAATCAGAGACCGACTCATCCCTGATTCAGTACCCCCAGAGGTATCGTTTTGTTATGGGAACTTGGAGGACTTTGCAGTCTCGACATATTTAACGTGCCCCAACTGCCATTAGCCAACACGGCGGTCTTTGGCCAAGACGAGGACAGAACCCGCGACCTTTCACTTACTGTCCTTGCCATAGCAGAGGAAATAATGTTAATATATGAATAGCTGACAATATTCTTAAAATTATATAGAATAAAAATCGTTAAAGAATTTCATGTCTATTCTACGGAAGGTCGCCAGAATTATCACCATTTTAACAGGGGTATCGGAATTGCGGCCATACCATCATTTTTTCAATTCAATGTGCTTTCATCCTTCACTTACAACTTCATAAAGATGCAAATTGTTTTCTGTCAGTAGTTAAATCCTTAAAATTATTATGACCACACCTAATCTCGTTCTCCAGGTAGCTCATAAGAATGTATTGATATTAAAAAAAAATATGTTTGTTCCAACTCTAGCAAATTTATACGTTTGTTTTGATTCCAAGCAAGTAAAGAGTGATCAATATTTTTTTTAAACTTCATTAAAGTGTTTTTTTTTTCAAGTCTTACAGGTGTTGTTAAAAGTGACATTTTCTATATAAAAAAAAAGTTAAAATTTTCTTTAGGTTTTTAAAAAATAGCATAAAAACCTTCATGTATGCACAAAATGACAACAAAAAAAAACTGCTGCAAAATTATTAATTTTAAAGTGAGAAATAAAAAAAGGAAGAGCATTGTTCAAGTATCTCAAAATTGTAATGTGTTTATCAATAGTATTAAGAAAGCAAAATTGCTTAGAGATGTCAAAAATAGTTTTTAGATTTTTTTTAACTCTTTGAACTCATTTTATTTGATACTATGGCTTTTGAAATTTAAATTTATGAAATGTGCCGATTAAAAATTACAGAAAAATGGAAAGTTATTTGATTTGCATAGTTTTAATTATTCAGCAAGTTTATATATTGAATTTTAGAGTTAACTAGAATATATTACAATATATACAAGAAATTTTTTCTTATAATGCTAGTATAAATTTAAGTTCAAATATTTTAAATTATTGCAGCTGGTAAAATATTTGAAAATCACTAAGGATGCTGTGATCGGCATTTTTTACATGGATAGTGTTTTTAATGAAATTGATCATAAAATATAGCCATTGATGAGAATAATCATTTTCACTTCTGATTACTGAAAAAGGTGTAACAAATATGAACTCTTTATTAAATTTTAGCAGTGTAAGTTTACAATTAGAATAGAGTCAATCATACATCATTTAAAAAGGCAAAGAAAACTGATACATACATTCAACCAACCTTTTATTCAGAGAAATATGTAGAATATATAATATTTGCACATTATACAGATATTCATATATATGAAGCAATAAATAAGTAAAACATTTTTCCAAATGATAAGTGCAATTCTGAAAAATTGGAGGGGGAAAAAATTATTTCTAACACAAAAAGACTTAACTGAGAATGTGTTACATTCCTGTTATAGGAAATTGCATGTAATTAAGAATTACTAAGTAATTATTCTATAACAGAGCTCAGTTTGGCAGCTTAACTACTGAGTAAAATAAGAAACATTTAGTTCCATTTCAATAAGACACAATTTTACAACACAACACACATTACTAAATACTAGATGAATTATGCTGGTGAAAATTAAATACATTAAGAAAACAAAATTTGCAACTTCTTTTACAATTCTAGAGAAAAAAGTACTTTTGGTCATCACAATTTTTTATATATATTTACAATAATACATGTGATGTAAAAACAACATAAAGTAAACATTGTTATGCTCAGCTTGATTATATACAACAGATGAAAATCACAGAAAAGTCTTAAGAATTCTCCAATTATCATGAATGTTTAAAGAAATGAAAGACATCAAAGCTGACATTTTAGAAAACGTTTCTTAAACCTTTTGCTTTGACAAACACATTTTGGGGAGAATTTTTTTTTCACAGCCTCATTTTCGTTACTTTTTATTTTTTGCTGGCACTCTTCTGTATGAAAAGAAATGAAAAAATAACAATAAATTGTAATAAAAGCTAAAAGCAACTTTAATGAAATGTTTTAAATCATTTCTTTTTTATTTACAGATTCTGAAAAATCTAAAAAGACCTTACTTGTGGACATGATCCACAATTTAATTCCTTCTCAATAAGGTGAGACCAAATTTGGTATAATTAAAATCCAAATTAGTTTAATTTAAAGATTTACTTTTGCATTAAAACATAAAAATCCAATTTTAAAACGTGATTCTTATAGAACTAATTCTAACTTTTCTTTGCTGAATGAATGATATATCTCAAAATTTTAAGATATCAATGAGAGTATGCATATTATGTTTTAAAAAAATTAGAAATGTATGCAATTACATGCAAAATTAATCAATATAAATGAAAAAAAAGTTGAAAAGATATCACAATTGTTTTACTTGATATAATCAAAAAGTTGACTTACTTTTTCACTTCACTTCCCTTTCTTACGTCACTTTACTGCTCATCCCTTCATTTTTTTATATTATAGATAAAATAAATAAATCTAAACTTAAAGAACTATTATAGACATTGGTTACAAAGACCTATATCTAAATGTTCTTGACAAAAACATCTTCACAAATCTCTTTTTGATTAAGAATCACAAAATATCCTATAAAACTAATTGCTCCAATTTTAAATAAAATATAAAAGCAAAAAGAATTTGGGACATTCACATCTTTAGATAAAAATTATAATTATAATTAACAAAACATAAAATAAATAGAATATTGCACAATTGATATTAAGTAAAACTCATAATCAATAAAACAGTATTATAAAAATCACAAAGTGTTTTTAAAAATAGTAAAATAAGCAACTGCAAGCAAGCAAATTGATTTATGAAACATCATAAACTTAGAACAAATATTAACAAGTCTTAAATTTCTGTTCATTCTCTTTTTCAACAAACTGTGCATATTTTTGAGAGAGAGAGAGAGAAAACCCATAAGTAGGGAAGTTCAGGGCTGAAAGATGAACTTTATACACAAGTTTTAAAATTTTCAATCAGATTTTTCACTAAATGTGATTCTTATGACAAGTCTTGCTGCATCAACATAGTTGAAGCCCAACTGAAACGGGACGGGAGAGATTGATAACATGCACTTTTTTAACTAGTTAATGGGGAAAAATATTTTGTAAAACTTGATTTAAGGTAAGTAGTTGGTCTTCTTAAAAATATTTTTTATATTTATTTTGTCTATTTATTAAATTCTAAAAACTGCTTTTATTTTGTTTCAAATTGCCATATTAAAAAAAATTAATCTATAAAAATGGGATGGGCAGGTTATAACAATAAAAACTGCAAGATTTATCTTCATTTGTGTTTGATTTATATAGCTAAACTTTCTGTTTTAAATGTTAGTATGCATCCTCAATGACACGACTGAAAGTCATTTTTAATAAAAGGAAAAGATCACAGCAACATAATTAATAAAAAAATTAAAACAAGAAAAATGGATACGGGAAAATGAAAGATTTGGGGGGGGGGGACAACAAATGGAAAAAAAGGACGAAGAAGAGAATTTTAAACCCCCATTCAGATCTTAAGGGAGGGGGGGAGGAGTTTTGCTCTATCTTCCAAAGACAAGTGCAGCAACTTTGATGATATATCAGAGTATAATAAAGTGCACTAACATCCTCTTTTGAAACAAAATAAGGGCTATTTTGGAACAGAACATATTTGAAGAATGTTCAGAAGACAAGGATAGTGCCTGAACTGCCACCCCAACTTTCAAGCTTCCATATCACAACACCGGGAGTATGTTGGACTCATTCAATAGTACATGGCAGTTCTTCAACAAAATTTTACCTTGAATCAGGGACATCTCATCGTGAAGGCAAAACATTGAAAGCAGAGCCATGACACTTATGAAAAAAAATATTAAATTTTAAAATGTTTATTTTGCAAAATTTAAGTGCAAAATGCATGCAGTATGAAGAAGACTATCATTTACTTCTTAACTATAATTCTAAAGCAGACTCATTTTTATTTTAATTGGTTAACTAATTTTATATCTTAATACAAATCACTTCATAGCAATAATTCTCATAATGCCGAGCAATAATAATTATCAAGTGTCTTGTGCATTTAAATTATTAAAATAATAGTAAAGAATTATTTTTAAAAAATAGTTCTTTTACTGTTATATCATTATTAAAAGTTTTTTTGAAATTTTTTTTTCTAGTGTCAAAGTCAATAAAATTATTGAATGTTTTTTAAATGCCTATTATGAATAAATAGTTAAGTTCTAAATAAAATTCTTAAAATCATGCAATTATGAATAAATTCAAAAGTATAAGCATTTTTCCAAAAATTATTGCAATCAGCCCCGGTCTTCCCTACTGATGAAATTTATTATTTTTTATACAATGTAGTTAAAAATCTTAATTGGATGAACAAATATTTATAACAACAATCAACATAAAAATTATAATTTCATATTAGATTAGTTAATTTTGTTTTACATTTAAAGTTTTGTTTTACACAAAAAATATCCCCACAACTTTGAGCCACAAAGCTAGAATTTCAAATTCACTTTAAAAGTAACAAATTAACAACTGTTTAATCCCACACTTACAGTTTCATAGAATTATATATATCTTATATATACTCCCTTTGAATAATGTATTTGATTTCCTTTTTTTTTTTTTTTGATAGTCAATGACCCAATATATCTGGTTACGATTTTAACTTTATTTAACAGTCAAGAGGATTTCATATTTTCAAATCCAGAATTTTCATATTTATTTAATATAAACATTATGTTTTATAAATACCCTTATATAACAAATATAACATTAAAATAATTAAATATTTAACATTTTTAGACTATATAACATTTATACAATAAATTAAATTTCTTATTATTAAATAAATATCTAATTGATTTCCACTTCCAACTCTTAGTAAAAGACTATAACTCTGAATATATTTCATTATGACTGAAGAGAAAAGTAAACTTACCAATTAAGGTACCAAAAAGGAAAGTAACTCTCTCTATATATAATCTATATCTATCTATAAATATATACAAAATGTAAACATACCTGGTACTTAACTCGTTCGTTTTACTTATTGTATAAAATAAATAAGTAGTCACATAAATGCTTCTAATTACTTCATTGAACATTTTTATATTGTACTTAATTCCAATAGCTAATTAATGGAAAGCTGAAAAAAATTATTGAAAATTGCAAGAAATTAGACAAATTAATATTATAAATTCTTTTGGGTCTCTAAAACTTCCATTCAGTCACAGGAAAGATGTATAGGTGTTTATATCTTTTTAAACTATAATCCCAGAATTTTTTTTGTATTATGTTTAATGTTAAAAAAAAAACTTTTTAATGATAACTCATTTCCATACAATCATTTTCTTTACTTTTAAACACAACTACAGCAATATTTTTGATGATATGTTAGAAGTTCAAATTCATATATCAAAACATTCAATTGTATACTATTGCCAATATTACAATTAAGATTTAAAAAATTACTTTTCTTAATTCCAAATCAGGATTTTCACTCTTGTTTTGTAGAAAATACATTTTAATAGCAGACTGAGTCAGCTTAATTCATGTTTTTTAGTTTTGTAAAATAATTTTTTTTAAGCTTTTCCTATTTATAACAGTTTAACAGCCTAAATTATCAATAATCTGAGCAAAAAAGCTGGTTGCCCCAAAATAAGTAGAATGGAAAAATATAATAAATCATTAGAAAATATGTAACATATCAGGCTTCTTTACTTTTGAATTCACTTAAAAATACATGTGCATCCTATTTAAATTCTGAATTTCAGATTATATTAAATTTTTATTCACATTTAGTTTACAAGGTTTTAAAAATGACAAAAATTGTCCCTTATATTTATAAATAAGAATATATTTATTTATAGAAATGTATGTACTACATTTATAGAAATTTATAAATATATTTGAACCACTGCAGTGTGGGGGGATACAAAGTAGTATCAAATTATTAGGGATAGACTTTAGTTCCATTTGGAACTAAAATAAAAAATAAAGGAGAATTAAACAGTAAAAGTTACTCCATTTCCATGAATGCTAACATTTTCAAGTGGCTGCTCTGATACCAGACTAACCACCTTTCTCTCTTTTGCATAGCCATAACCAACAATCATGGTTTTTGTATTATGTGCCCAATCAATTTTGCATAAATTGGTATGTTTATAATGCTTCAGAGACAAAACACCAGCAATTTTAAATTCAACATCTCTTAAATAGGAACTATTAACAAATTTTTCCTTAAAAATATCTTGAAGCTTAGAGTTAGATTTTTCAGATAATTTGTTATAGCATTCTTTGGCAAATAATGTTTTGATCAAGTATTCTCCAGCCCCAGTAGCAGTACAAGCTACACTCGGTTTATGAAACTCTGAAGAATTTTCTGCCCAACAACCTGAGCCATAGATGGATGATTGTCCAATTCTTCCAGGCTGTTTCAAAATCAGACCACCACTTGAAACAGCACTTGATACATTTCCAAAAGAATCGACACAAACTGCCCCAACTGTATCTAATAATTTATCATTTCCAAATGAATGTAAACAATCAATGCCTGATGAAGAATAAACAGCTTGAGCAGCTGCTACTGATTTGCTTTGTGCTTTTAACAATAAATCTAAGTTTTTTTGATAATTTTTTTCTGCCATATCTGTAATAAGATCATTCTCATCAATGCAACTAAATCCCTGGTCTATAGCCCAGTTTAAAGCTCCTTTGCCAACAATAGCACAAGGAGGGATACGGCCACAAGCTAGCAAACCATGGCGTTGCTGTTCTAACACAGTTCTGGCAACTTTAATTGGATTTTTTATGTTATGTAATGCTCCTACTGCGCCAAAATTCAAACTATCACCATCCATGACTCCGGCTTCACATTCTACTTCTCCAGTAAGAGTGAGATTTGAACCAATACCAGCATTGGTCAGAGGACAGTTTTCAAGAACAGCTACTGCTTCCGTCACTGCATTAACAGCATGACAGCCGTCTCGAAGCATTTCCATGGCTGTCTGGCATGCATGTTCACAAGCGTCTTTGTATGAAGTTCTCAATGCAGCACCATGGTAACCAGCACCAACATGAACAGCAATAATGCCAGACATCATACACCGTTCTAGAGATGAGCAATTTAGAGATTTTAATTTTTAACAAATTAAATATTTCATAAAGAATAATAAAAAAAAATCTGAATATAAATTTTTTAGCACATATTTTAATGTGATAAAAATTTAACTCTTGGACAACAAATTTAATTGAAAAAAATTTTATTTAATATAATATGCAAGAACAATAGCTTTAATTATCTCATATTTTACACGAAAAAGTTTAATACATATAACTTATGTGATTATGTACATCTCTAACAATGTCTCTTGCTAGAATAATTTTTATTTACTTCTGTTATATTCATTTAGAATTGGATGATATCAGGCAATTGAAATTATAAAAAAAGTTTTAAAACACATGACAGAAGGTAAATTACAAATAATTTAGAACACATCATCATAATCATCTTCAAACAAAGCAGAAATATGAAAACAAAACATGCATTATTTTATTTAATTTTCCACAGCCATGCAGTCTTCTCTCTATCCTGATTCTGCTAACAAATATATCTTTTTGTTTTAGGTTGCTTTCATCCAGTTTCTGGAAAGAATTTAAAATTTTTGATCATCAATAAATAGTCATTTTATTGATGACCATTATACTTTCATGTTTTATCAGCTTGCTTCAATATTTCTTGGCAGTATCGTTAAAAAAGTGCAAATTTCCCAAATCATTAAATTTTTAATGCCAAACGTATGCACCATAAAAATTCATACCAATCTGATAATCGGTTTTTTTTCTTATATCTTTTTACATAAATACTTTTAATCATGAACAAGAATGCATTTGTTAAGTATTCTCTCAATTGAAATGTATATAACATCATATACACAAAATTTTTTATACTATATATATACAGCTTTATAAATACTATATACATATAATAAATATAACAAATATGCATAACAGTGTTATAAATTAGACTTTTTAAAAAAAATAAATTTACAACAGATTTCTGTCATCAAATGTATCCATGATTAAAAAGAATGTTTAGTTTAACTAGATAATTATAAAGATCTATTTTATGAAAATTTAATGTTTCATGAAAATATGATATAATCTAAATGCCATAATAAAAACAGAAGTAAAGAGTTTTTATATGTAAATCCCCTAAGGATCATATAATCTTAAAAGTTAAATAATAATTATGTTGCATCAGTGAAAATAAATTTAGATGTTATAGAAGTGTATCTAACAAAATTTACTTTGAATTTAATATTTTCAAAGTTTTCAACTATTGTTTTTAAAAGACACTACAAAATAAAGCAACAGATCCTATATATATATTTTTTTAAATTTCAATAATCATTAAACTGCTTATTTTTA
This sequence comes from Argiope trifasciata, assembly GCA_026543055.1. NCBI lineage: Eukaryota > Metazoa > Arthropoda > Arachnida > Araneae > Araneidae > Argiope > Argiope trifasciata. The sequence continues at coordinate 4,158,401 of JAPMOQ010049656.1, read as the reverse complement.
GTTACAAAAGAAAAATTTATAAACAATAATGTCTATAGTAAAAGCAGAATATTTTTCAGAATTGAAATAATTAACTTGTTTTTTAAATGGAAGGGTAAAAATTAACAAGCTTAATGAAATTTGTGGGAAAAAATTGGAGGATATTCACAAATTCAACTATTTTTAAAGTTTTTTGCAATAAACAAATAAATTTTTAAAAATAAAACTTTTATTTTTTATTTATTTAAGATTTACTTTTGTGATACACACAATTAAATTATGTTTAAGAAATATAATAATATCTGTAATAATAATAATTGCATTTTAAATGGAAAATATGGTTTTCTGGCTGTTTCTAAATATAAATTCTTATTTTTTTTTTTTTATCATTATTTGTAAAATAAAATTTTTAAAAATGTTTAACAAATTCAAAGATATAATATTTATAAAATGACAGTCAAGTTAAGTAGCCCATTTTTTCGTAATATGAATTTCAAAAGAAATTTCTACAGAGGAAAGAATGGGATAGTATCAATTAGAAGGAATAGGTCATGCTTAGTTACATTTCATTTTCTAAACAGCTAAATATGCTAATAATTATTTTTTTATTTTTCTTAATGTTGTTTAGTAAAATTAGTTGTTAGTAAATAACAATGCAAAATAAAGTTGATGGTTTTAAATTTATTAAAATATATAAGTTAGTGTACATTATTATATCATATAATACATGCATACATATATTTTAAATAATACAAGGCAATATTCTAAAATTAAAAAGCTGGGTTTCTATCAACTAAATCAAAAAGCATAAAATTCCAATCTTTTCCAAAAATTTACTTAAGAGCACCATGTATAAGGCACTAAAAATAAGTTAAAAAATATTAGATTTTTATAAACTGCACTCTTAGTAAATCTAAATTAATGAAATAAAAAAAAAATCTTTGAAATCTATCTCATTCCCAATTTTGATCTTTTACTTATTTATTTTTTGGAACTAATTTTCCTTTATCCTAATAACCCATTGTGCATGGCATTTATCATGCTATAATACCCAAGATATGTAATTTTCTGCAGCACTGCTAAGTAATGGGGAATAAATGTTCACCCCCAAGTTGTTCTGTCAAATACTCTCATGCAAGGCAAATGTTGTTGTTTAATGATAAAAAATGTAAATTCGGTGGAATATTTAGATGTTTTTACTTCTTTTGATTTAGGTATTTTGATATCTACAGTAAGATCTCCACGAGAAATCCAGTTTAAAATAACAGAAATTTTATTTGTTTTAAACCTAAGAAACGACAAGTTGGATTCAATTACTCCTATTTGACAAAATTAATGGATTTGATGATATTAATAATACTGATTACTTCTCTCATGAGATTGGTAGTTCCTAAGCAAAGGAAACTGCATAGTTTTCAAGACAGTTAGACGTTAAAAGAACGCATATGGATAAACATACCTTAAGAAAAAGTTGAACTGCCAACTGAATTTAAACAAGCATAAATCAAAGATATAACGAATATTTTTAAAACATATTCATTTTGCCGGTACAACTTTGATATACACCCACAAAAATAACGCTCCAATAGATCACAGTTTGAATAATAGTGAAAGAGAATATATGTATCAAACCATCAACATCTGGAGTATGCTCAAGGATGCCGATAAGTTGCAGTTAAAGAGCACTTGACAACCTAAGGAAAAAATTATTAAAAGTTTTTTTTTCTCTTCTCTGTTGATAAAATCTTCTAAAAAAGAAAAATGATTAATCATAGGAAAATGATTAGTCATGTTTGGCTAGACAATTTTTTAATTTTTTTTTCTCCCACAAGTTGTGAGTAGAGATGCAAAATCCACGATTTTTTCAATAACAAATAATTTTGCTATTGTTATTTTTAAATATCTGTTCCAAATATCTGTTATTTCAATCATATTATTAATTAAAAATTATTAATTAATATTGAATATTAAATTTATTAATTTCAATTAAAACTTAATTAACTAATTTAAGTAATGTGTGATTGAATTAATTTATCTATTTCAGCTTACTATTTTAATTCGGTTTTTTCATAACTTTATACTTAATTTGTTTATTGAAGTAAACCATTTTCTAAAAAGGTTGAATTCAAAATATATGTCATTTCTTTAAAATGTTTACTATAATT